>CM035795.1:2333062-2353062 GCA_020466265.1 Siphamia tubifer
CACATGTATATACTAAACTACTGAAACACATTTATATACTAAACTACTGAAACACATGTATATACTAAACTACTGAAACACATTTATATACTAAACTACTGAAACACATTTATATACTAAACTACTGAAACACATTTATATACTAAACTACTGAAACACATTTATACAGTAAACTACTGAAACACATTTATATACTAAACTACTGAAACACATTTATACACTAAACTACTGAAACACATTTATACACTAAACTACTGAAACACATTTATACAGTAAACTACTGAAACACATTTATATACTAAACTACTGAAACACATTTATACACTAAACTACTGAAACACATTTATATACTAAACTACTGAAACACATGTATATACTAAACTACTGAAACACATTTATATACTAAACTACTGAAACACATTTATACACTAAACCACTGAAACACATTTATATACTAAACTACTGAAACACATTTATATACTAAACTACTGAAACACATTTATACAGTAAACTACTGAAACACATTTATACACTAAACTACTGAAACACATGTATATACTAAACTACTGAAACACATTTATACACTAAACTACTGAAACACATTTATACACTAAACTACTGAAACACATTTATATACTAAACTACTGAAACACATTTATACAGTAAACTACTGAAACACATTTATACACTAAACTACTGAAACACATTTATACACTAAACTACTGAAACACATTTATACACTAAACTACTGAAACACATTTATACAGTAAACTACTGAAACACATTTATATACTAAACTACTGAAACACATTTATACATTAAACTACTGAAACACATTTATACACTAAACTACTGAAACACATTTATACACTAAACTACTGAAACACATTTATACAGTAAACTACTGAAACACATTTATACACTAAACTACTGAAACACATTTATACACTAAACTACTGAAACACATTTATACACTAAACTACTGAAACACATTTATATACTAAACTACTGAAACACATGTATATACTAAACTACTGAAACACATTTATATACTAAACTACTGAAACACATTTATACACTAAACTACTGAAACACATTTATACACTAAACTACTGAAACACATTTATATACTAAACTACTGAAACACATTTATACAGTAAACTACTGAAACACATTTATATACTAAACTACTGAAACACATTTATACAGTAAACTACTGAAACACATTTATATACTAAACTACTGAAACACATTTATATACTAAACTACTGAAACACATTTATACAGTAAACTACTGAAACACATTTATACACTAAACTACTGAAACACATTTATACACTAAACTACTGAAACACATTTATACACTAAACTACTGAAACACATTTATATACTAAACTACTGAAACACATGTATATACTAAACTACTGAAACACATTTATATACTAAACTACTGAAACACATTTATACACTAAACTACTGAAACACATTTATATACTAAACTACTGAAACACATTTATACACTAAACTACTGAAACATATTTATACACTAAACTACTGAAACACATTTATACACTAAACTACTGAAACACATTTATATACTAAACTACTGAAACACATGTATATACTAAACTACTGAAACACATTTATATACTAAACTACTGAAACACATTTATACAGTAAACTACTGAAACACATTTATACACTAAACTACTGAAACACATTTATACAGTAAACTACTGAAACACATTTATACACTAAACTACTGAAACACATTTATATACTAAACTACTGAAACACATTTATACAGTAAACTACTGAAACACATTTATATACTAAACTACTGAAACACATTTACACAGTAAACTACTGAAACACATTTATATACTAAACTACTGAAACACATTTATATACTAAACTACTGAAACACATTTATACAGTAAACAACTGAAACACATTTATACACTAAACTACTGAAACACATTTATACACTAAACTACTGAAACACATTTATACACTAAACTACTGAAACACATTTATACAGTAAACTACTGAAACACATTTATATACTAAACTACTGAAACACATTTATACAGTAAACTACTGAAACACATTTATATACTAAACTACTGAAACACATTTATATACTAAACTACTGAAACACATTTATACAGTAAACTACTGAAACACATTTATACACTAAACTACTGAAACACATTTATACACTAAACTACTGAAACACATTTATACACTAAACTACTGAAACACATTTATATACTAAACTACTGAAACACATGTATATACTAAACTACTGAAACACATTTATATACTAAACTACTGAAACACATTTATACACTAAACTACTGAAACACATTTATACACTAAACTACTGAAACACATTTATACACTAAACTACTGAAACACATTTATACACTAAACTACTGAAACACATTTATATACTAAACTACTGAAACACATTTATATACTAAACTACTGAAACTCATTTATACAGTAAACTACTGAAACACATTTATATACTAAACTACTGAAACACATTTATACAGTAAACTACTGAAACACATTTATATACTAAACTACTGAAACACATTTATATACTAAACTACTGAAACACATTTATACAGTAAACTACTGAAACACATTTATACACTAAACTACTGAAACACATTTATACACTAAACTACTGAAACACATTTATACACTAAACTACTGAAACACATTTATATACTAAACTACTGAAACACATGTATATACTAAACTACTGAAACACATTTATATACTAAACTACTGAAACACATTTATACACTAAACTACTGAAACACATTTATATACTAAACTACTGAAACACATTTATACACTAAACTACTGAAACACATTTATACACTAAACTACTGAAACACATTTATACACTAAACTACTGAAACACATTTATATACTAAACTACTGAAACACATGTATATACTAAACTACTGAAACACATTTATATACTAAACTACTGAAACACATTTATACAGTAAACTACTGAAACACATTTATACACTAAACTACTGAAACACATTTATACAGTAAACTACTGAAACACATTTATACACTAAACTACTGAAACACATTTATATACTAAACTACTGAAACACATTTATACAGTAAACTACTGAAACACATTTATATACTAAACTACTGAAACACATTTACACAGTAAACTACTGAAACACATTTATATACTAAACTACTGAAACACATTTATATACTAAACTACTGAAACACATTTATACAGTAAACTACTGAAACACATTTATACACTAAACTACTGAAACACATTTATACACTAAACTACTGAAACACATTTATACACTAAACTACTGAAACACATTTATATACTAAACTACTGAAACACATGTATATACTAAACTACTGAAACACATTTATATACTAAACTACTGAAACACATTTATACAGTAAACTACTGAAACACATTTATACACTAAACTACTGAAACACATTTATACACTAAACTACTGAAACACATTTATACACTAAACTACTGAAACACATTTATATACTAAACTACTGAAACACATGTATATACTAAACTACTGAAACACATTTATATACTAAACTACTGAAACACATTTATACAGTAAACTACTGAAACACATTTATATACTAAACTACTGAAACACATTTATATACTAAACTACTGAAACACATTTATACAGTAAACTACTGAAACACATTTATATACTAAACTACTGAAACACATTTATACACTAAACTACTGAAACACATTTATACACTAAACTACTGAAACATTTATACACTAAACTACTGAAACACATTTATATACTAAACTACTGAAACACATGTATATACTAAACTACTGAAACACATTTATATACTAAACTACTGAAACACATTTATACACTAAACTACTGAAACACATTTATACACTAAACTACTGAAACACATTCATATACTAAACTACTGAAACACATTTATATACTAAACTACTGAAACACATTTATACAGTAAACTACTGAAACACATTTATATACTAAACTACTGAAACACATTTATATACTAAACTACTGAAACACATTTATACAGTAAACTACTGAAACACATTTATACACTAAACTACTGAAACACATTTATACAGTAAACTACTGA
Organism: Siphamia tubifer; assembly: GCA_020466265.1. Classification (NCBI taxonomy): domain Eukaryota; kingdom Metazoa; phylum Chordata; class Actinopteri; order Kurtiformes; family Apogonidae; genus Siphamia; species Siphamia tubifer. The sequence goes on from CM035795.1 coordinate 2,337,245, forward strand.
AACACATTTATACACTAAACTACTGAAACACATTTATACACTAAACTACTGAAACACATTTATACAGTAAACTACTGAAACACATTGATATACTAAACTACTGAAACACATTTATACAGTAAACTACTGAAACACATTTATATACTAAACTACTGAAACACATTTATACACTAAACTACTGAAACACATTTATATACTAAACTACTGAAACACATGTATATACTAAACTACTGAAACACATTTATATACTAAACTACTGAAACACATTTATACAGTAAACTACTGAAACACATTTATATACTAAACTACTGAAACACATTTATACAGTAAACTACTGAAACACATTTATGTACTAAACTACTGAAACACATTTATATACTAAACTACTGAAACACATTTATGTACTAAACTACTGAAACACATTTATATACTAAACTACTGAAACACATTTATACAGTAAACTACTGAAACACATTTATACACTAAACTACTGAAACACATGTATACACTAAACTACTGAAACACATTTATACACTAAACTACTGAAACACATTTATACACTAAACTACTGAAACACATGTATATACTAAACTACTGAAACACATTTATATACTAAACTACTGAAATACATTTATACACTAACCTACTGAAACACATTTATACACTAAACTACTGAAACACATTTATACACTAAACTACTGAAACACATTTATATACTAAACTACTGAAACACATTTATACAGTAAACTACTGAAACACATTTATATACTAAACTACTGAAACACATTTATACAGTAAACTACTGAAACACATTTATACACTAAACTACTGAAACACATTTATACACTAAACTACTGAAACACATTTATACACTAAACTACTGAAACACATTTATACAGTAAACTACTGAAACACATTTATACAGTAAACTACTGAAACACATTTATATACTAAACTACTGAAACACATTTATACAGTAAACTACTGAAACACATTCATACACTAAACGACTGAAACACATTTATACACTAAACTACTGAAACACATTTATACAGTAAACTACTGAAACACATTTATACAGTAAACTACTGAAACACATTTATACAGTAAACTACTGAAACACATTTATACACTAAACTACTGAAACACATTTATACACTAAACTACTGAAACACATTTATATACTAAACTACTGAAACACATTTATATACTAAACTACTGAAACACATTTAAACAGTAAACTACTGAAACACATTTATATACTAAACTACTGAAACACATTTATATACTAAACTACTGAAACACATTTATACAGTAAACTACTTAAACACATTTATATACTAAACTACTGAAACACATTTATATACTAAACTACTGAAACACATTTATACAGTAAACTACTGAAACACATTTATACACTAAACTACTGAAACACATTCATACACTAAACTACTGAAACACATTTATACACTAAACTACTGAAACACATTTATGCACTAAACTACTGAAACACATTTATACAGTAAACTACTGAAACACATTGATATACTAAACTACTGAAACACATTTATACACTAAACTACTGAAACACATTTATACACTAAACTACTGAAACACATTTATACAGTAAACTACTGAAACACATTTATACAGTAAACTACTGAAACACATTTATACAGTAAACTACTGAAACACATTTATATACTAAACTACTGAAACACATTTATATACTAAACTACTGAAACACATTTATATACTAAACTACTGAAACACATTTATATACTAAACTACTGAAACACATTTATACAGTAAACTACTGAAACACATTTATATACTAAACTACTGAAACACATTCATACACTAAACTACTGAAACACATTTATACACTAAACTACTGAAACACATTTATACACTAAACTACTGAAACACATTTATACACTAAACTACTGAAACACATTTATATACTAAACTACTGAAACACATGTATATACTAAACTACTGAAACACATTTATATACTAAACTACTGAAACACATTTATACACTAAACTACTGAAACACATTTATATACTAAACTACTGAAACACATTTATATACTAAAGTACTGAAACACATTTATACAGTAAACTACTGAAACACATTTATATACTGAACTACTGAAACACATTTATATACTAAACTACTGAAACACATTTATACAGTAAACTACTGAAACACATTTATACACTAAACTACTGAAACACATTTATACACTAAACTACTGAAACACATTTATATACTAAACTACTGAAACACATTTAAACAGTAAACTACTGAAACATATTTATATACTAAACTACTGAAGCACATTTATATACTAAACTACTGAAACACATTTATACAGTAAACTACTGAAACACATTTATATACTAAACTACTGAAACACATTTATATACTAAACTACTGAAACACATTTATACAGTAAACTACTGAAACACATTTATACACTAAACTACTGAAACACATTCATACACTAAACTTCTGAAACACATTTATACACTAAACTACTGAAACACATTTATACACTAAACTACTGAAACACATTTATACACTAAACTACTGAAACACATTTATACAGTAAACTACTGAAACACATTGATATACTAAACTACTGAAACACATTTATACACTAAACTACTGAAACACATTTATACACTAAACTACTGAAACACATTTATATACTAAACTACTGAAACACATTTATACAGTAAACTACTGAAACACATTTATACACTAAACTACTGAAACACATTTATACACTAAACTACTGAAACACATTTATACACTAAACTACTGAAACACATTTATATACTAAACTACTGAAACACATTTATATACTAAACTACTGAAACACATTTATATACTAAACTACTGAAACACATTTATACAGTAAACTACTGAAACACATTTATATACTAAACTACTGAAACACATTTATATAGTAAACTACTGAAACACATGTATATACTAAACTACTGAAACACATTTATATACTAAACTACTGAAACACATTTATACAGTAAACTACTGAAACACATTTATATACTAAACTACTGAAACACATTTATATACTAAACTACTGAAACACATTTATACAGTAAACTACTGAAACACATTTATACACTAAACTACTGAAACACATTTATACACTAAACTACTGAAACACATATTTACAGTAAACTACTGAAACACATTTATATACTAAACTACTGAAACACATGTATATACTAAACTACTGAAACACATTTATATACTAAACTACTGAAACACATTTATACACTAAACTACTGAAACACATTTATATACTAAACTACTTAAACACATTTATACACTAAACTACTGAAACACATTTATACACTAAACTACTGAAACACATTTATACAGTAAACTACTGAAACACATTTATATACTAAACTACTGAAACACATTTATACACTAAACTACTGAAACACATTTATATACTAAACTACTGAAACACATTTATATACTAAACTACTGAAACACATTTATACAGTAAACTACTGAAACACATTTATGTACTAAACTACTGAAACACATTTATATACTAAACTACTGAAACACATTTATACAGTAAACTACTGAAACACATTTATACACTAAACTACTGAAACACATGTATACACTAAACTACTGAAACACATTTATACACTAAACTACTGAAACACATTTATACACTAAACTACTGAAACACATGTATATACTAAACTACTGAAACACATTTATATACTAAACTACTGAAATACATTTATACACTAACCTACTGAAACACATTTATACACTAAACTACTGAAACACATTTATACACTAAACTACTGAAACACATTTATATACTAAACTACTGAAACACATTTATACAGTAAACTACTGAAACACATTTATATACTAAACTACTGAAACACATTTATACAGTAAACTACTGAAACACATTTATACACTAAACTACTGAAACACATTTATACACTAAACTACTGAAACACATTTATACACTAAACTACTGAAACACATTTATACAGTAAACTACTGAAACACATTTATACAGTAAACTACTGAAACACATTTATATACTAAACTACTGAAACACATTTATACAGTAAACTACTGAAACACATTCATACACTAAACGACTGAAACACATTTATACACTAAACTACTGAAACACATTTATACAGTAAACTACTGAAACACATTTATACAGTAAACTACTGAAACACATTTATACAGTAAACTACTGAAACACATTTATACACTAAACTACTGAAACACATTTATACACTAAACTACTGAAACACATTTATATACTAAACTACTGAAACACATTTATATACTAAACTACTGAAACACATTTAAACAGTAAACTACTGAAACACATTTATATACTAAACTACTGAAACACATTTATATACTAAACTACTGAAACACATTTATACACTAAACTACTGAAACACATGTATACACTAAACTACTGAAACACATTTATACACTAAACTACTGAAACACATTTATACACTAAACTACTGAAACACATGTATATACTAAACTACTGAAACACATTTATATACTAAACTACTGAAATACATTTATACACTAACCTACTGAAACACATTTTTACACTAAACTACTGAAACACATTTATACACTAAACTACTGAAACACATTTATATACTAAACTACTGAAACACATTTATACAGTAAACTACTGAAACACATTTATATACTAAACTACTGAAACACATTTATACAGTAAACTACTGAAACACATTTATACACTAAACTACTGAAACACATTTATACACTAAACTACTGAAACACATTTATACAGTAAACTACTGAAACACATTTATACAGTAAACTACTGAAACACATTTATACAGTAAACTACTGAAACACATTTATATACTAAACTACTGAAACACATTTATACAGTAAACTACTGAAACACATTCATACACTAAACGACTGAAACACATTTATACACTAAACTACTGAAACACATTTATACAGTAAACTACTGAAACACATTTATACAGTAAACTACTGAAACACATTTATACAGTAAACTACTGAAACACATTTATACACTAAACTACTGAAACACATTTATACACTAAACTACTGAAACACATTTATATACTAAACTACTGAAACACATTTATATACTAAACTACTGAAACACATTTAAACAGTAAACTACTGAAACACATTTATATACTAAACTACTGAAACACATTTATATACTAAACTACTGAAACACATTTATACAGTAAACTACTTAAACACATTTATATACTAAACTACTGAAACACATTTATATACTAAACTACTGAAACACATTTATACAGTAAACTACTGAAACACATTTATACACTAAACTACTGAAACACATTCATACACTAAACTACTGAAACACATTTATACACTAAACTACTGAAACACATTTATGCACTAAACTACTGAAACACATTTATACAGTAAACTACTGAAACACATTGATATACTAAACTACTGAAACACATTTATACACTAAACTACTGAAACACATTTATACACTAAACTACTGAAACACATTTATACAGTAAACTACTGAAACACATTTATACAGTAAACTACTGAAACACATTTATACAGTAAACTACTGAAACACATTTATATACTAAACTACTGAAACACATTTATATACTAAACTACTGAAACACATTTATATACTAAACTACTAAAACACATTTATATACTAAACTACTGAAACACATTTATACAGTAAACTACTGAAACACATTTATATACTAAACTACTGAAACACATTCATACACTAAACTACTGAAACACATTTATACACTAAACTACTGAAACACATTTATACACTAAACTACTGAAACACATTTATACACTAAACTACTGAAACACATTTATATACTAAACTACTGAAACACATGTATATACTAAACTACTGAAACACATTTATATACTAAACTACTGAAACACATTTATACACTAAACTACTGAAACACATTTATATACTAAACTACTGAAACACATTTATATACTAAACTACTGAAACACATTTATACAGTAAACTACTGAAACACATTTATATACTGAACTACTGAAACACATTTATATACTAAACTACTGAAACACATTTAAACAGTAAACTACTGAAACATATTTATACACTAAACTACTGAAACACATTTATACACTAAACTACTGAAACACATTTATATACTAAACTACTGAAACACATTTAAACAGTAAACTACTGAAACATATTTATATACTAACCTACTGAAACACATTTATATACTAAACTACTGAAACACATTTATACAGTAAACTACTGAAACACATTTATACACTAAACTACTGAAACACATTCATACACTAAACTTCTGAAACACATTTATACACTAAACTACTGAAACACATTTATACACTAAACTACTGAAACACATTTATACACTAAACTACTGAAACACATTTATACAGTAAACTACTGAAACACATTGATATACTAAACTACTGAAACACATTTATACACTAAACTACTGAAACACATTTATACACTAAACTACTGAAACACATTTATATACTAAACTACTGAAACACATTTATACAGTAAACTACTGAAACACATTTATACACTAAACTACTGAAACACATTTATACACTAAACTACTGAAACACATTTATACACTAAACTACTGAAACACATTTATATACTAAACTACTGAAACACATTTATATACTAAACTACTGAAACACATTTATATACTAAACTACTGAAACACATTTATATACTAAACTACTGAAACACATTTATACAGTAAACTACTGAAACACATTTATATACTAAACTACTGAAACACATTTATATACTAAACTACTGAAACACATGTATATACTAAACTACTGAAACACATTTATATACTAAACTACTGAAACACATTTATACAGTAAACTACTGAAACACATTTATATACTAAACTACTGAAACACATTTATATACTAAACTACTGAAACACATTTATACACTAAACTACTGAAACACATTTATACACTAAACTACTGAAACACATTTATACACTAAACTACTGAAACACATATTTACAGTAAACTACTGAAACACATTTATATACTAAACTACTGAAACACATGTATATACTAAACTACTGAAACACATTTATATACTAAACTACTGAAACACATTTATACACTAAACTACTGAAACACATTTATATACTAAACTACTTAAACACATTTATACACTAAACTACTGAAACACATTTATACACTAAACTACTGAAACACATTTATACAGTAAACTACTGAAACACATTTATATACTAAACTACTGAAACACATTTATACACTAAACTACTGAAACACATTTATATACTAAACTACTGAAACACATTTATATACTAAACTACTGAAACACATTTATACAGTAAATTACTGAAACACATTTATATACTAAACTACTGAAACACATTTATACAGTAAACTACTGAAACACATTTATACACTAAACTACTGAAACACATTCATACACTAAACTACTGAAACACATTTATACACTAAACTACTGAAACACATTCATACACTAAACTACTGAAACACATTTATACACTAAACTACTGAAACACATTTATATACTAAACTACTGAAACACATTTATACACTAAACTACTGAAACACATTTATACACTAAACTACTGAAACACATTTATACACTAAACTACTGAAACACATTTATACACTAAACTACTGAAACACATTTATACACTAAACTACTGAAACACATTTATACAGTAAACTACTGAAACACATTTATATACTAAACTACTGAAACACATTTATACAGTAAACTACTGAAACACATTTATATACTAAACTACTGAAACACATTTATACACTAAACTACTGAAACACATTTATACAGTAAACTACTGAAACACATTTATACAGTAAACTACTGAAACACATTTATACACTAAACTACTGAAACACATTTATACACTAAACTACTGAAACACATTTATACACTAAACTACTGAAACACATTTATACACTAAAATACTGAAACACATTTATACACTAAACTACTGAAACACATTTATACACTAAACTACTGAAACACATTTATACACTAAACTACTGAAACACATTTATACACTAAACTACTGAAACACATTTATACACTAAACTACTGAAACACATTTATACACTAAACTACTGAAACACATTTATACACTAAACTACTGAAACACATTTATACACTAAACTACTGAAACACATTTATACACTAAACTACTGAAACACATTTATACACTAAACTACTGAAACACATTTATACACTAAACTACTGAAACACATTTATACACTAAAATACTGAAACACATTTATACACTAAAATACTGAAACACATTTATACACTAAACTACTGAAACACATTTATACACTAAACTACTGAAACACATTTATATACTAAACTACTGAAACACATTTATACACTAAACTACTGAAACACATTTATATACTAAACTACTGAAACACATTTATACACTAAACTACTGAAACACATTTATATACTAAACTACTGAAACACATTTATACAGTAAACTACTGAAACACATTTATATACTAAACTACTGAAACACATTTATATACTAAACTACTGAAACACATTTATATACTAAACTACTGAAACACATTTATATACTAAACTACTGAAACACATTTATATACTAAACTACTGAAACACATTTATATACTAAACTACTGAAACACATTTATACAGTAAACTACTGAAACACATTTATATACTAAACTACTGAAACACATTTATACAGTAAACTACTGAAACACATTTATACACTAAACTACTGAAACACATTTATATACTAAACTACTGAAACACATTTATATACTAAACTACTGAAACACATTTATACACTAAACTACTGAAACACATTTATACAGTTAACCCCTCAAAATGTAAGACTATGGGTTTGACCTTTTAAGGTAGCTCAAGGTCAAAGGTCATGATGTTATTTTGGAGCCGACATGTTGTTTCCTATCTGTCAACAACAGTAACTGAGTACTTACCACCACTCTGTTTGAAAATACCACCATTTAAAATTGCACGACCTTGATTTTGACCTTTCAAGGTCACTCAAGTTCTAATGTCATGACATTATTTTAAATCCCATCCCAGCTGTCTTAACTGTCCTAACAATAGTAACTAAGTCTTTATGTCCACTGGCTTTCTGTTCTAATAATCAAAATAATAATAGGTTCGATTTATATCGCGCTTTTTTTGGACACAGCTCTTTTCATTAGTGATCCATTGTTCATTCACTCTCACACGCTCCCTCTGGTGGTGGTAAACTTCAATTGTCGCCACAGTTGTGCTGGGGCAGACTGATAGAAGCGTGGCAGCCATTTTGTGCTAACAGCCCATCTGGAAATTCACAATTCCATTGCATTCTTTTTTAAAAACAACCACCTGTTTGTAGTCTAAGCTCTACTGTTGCATACAGGTTCATTTACATTTATAATCAATACTGGACCATGTTTTTAAAAAGAATGCAATGAAGTGGTGAATTTCCAGAGTGTCTTACTCTGCGCTCAACAATCAACTATCGTCCTCAGACGTCTTCTGAACCAGAGGTCCATGTCTGTAGATCAGTAACTGTGGACACACTATCTGAGGACATGAAGACCTGAGGACACTTGGGTTTGTCTTTAGGGACCCTCTACTTCCTACCACTGAAGTGTGATGTTGTTTAAACTTTAGAAGAGTTAGTCTGAAAATACAGTTTGGTGTCAGTGACAAAGACATGTCCTAATCACTTCCATGTTAACACAGTTTGGATCAAAATTCAAAATTTCTCAATGTTGGTGTGACTATATGTATGTACTAACTAACTAAAAGGTTATACACACCAGTAGGCCTGTGTTAACAAAATCGATTTTCTGATTCTGGATCAATTTGCATATTATTTAGTTACGATCATTTCATACATCCAAAGATCAAATTTTTTAAAATAGTTTTTAGTAAATTCTTCTACCAGTGAACATTTCCCCCAGTGACCCCCGGCACATCATCCAATTCACGCAGGTGCACTGGGTATGTGACCTCTGACCCCACAGTGTGTGACTTCAAACAAACAGGGCGTCGGAGAGTAGTGACAGAGTTAGCCAAAACCTTCTGAAAACACTACCAGTCCAGTCTGGAAATATTTCAGGTTCTGAAAACAAAAAGACACAGATGTCAGATCAGACAAAACCAAAGTCATTTGTAAGTTGAGTAAAATGGAAGTGAAGGATTTTACAAATACGACAAACTGGAACAAACACTTGCAACAACATCACCCAGCGATCAAGTCGTCCGCAGGACAAACAAGACAGAGAATGAAGCTGAAAGAAACATTAAAGGTGTCATTCCACTGAAAACCACTTTTCTCCTTTTTGAACCCAGCGTTACCATGGTGATAGCTCACCCAGCGTTACCATGGTGAAGGCTCACCCAGCGTTACCATGGTGATGGCTCACCCAGCGTTACCATGGTGACGGCTCACCCAGCTTTACCATGGTGACGGCTCACCCAGCGTTACCATGGTGACGGCTCACCCAGCGTTACCATGGTGACGGCTCACCCAGCGTTACCATGGTGACGGCTCACCCAGCGTTACCATGGTGACGGCTCACCCAGCGTTACCATGGTGACGGCTCACCCAGCGTTACCATGGTGACGGCTCACCCAGCGTTACCATGGTGACGGCTCACCCAGCGTTACCATGGTGAAGGCTCACCCAGCGTTACCATGGTGATGGCTCACCCAGCGTTACCATGGTGACGGCTCACCCAGCGTTACCATGGTGATGGCTCACCCAGCTTTACCATGGTGACGGCTCACCCAGCGTTACCATGGTGACGGCTCACCCAGCGTTACCATGGTGATGGCTCACCCAGCGTTACCATGGTGATGGCTCACCCAGACTTACCAACACATGCTCCTTTAACAGTGGTTCGTCACCTCCACTGGCTGCATACTGCATTCACACTAAACAACAACAGGAACCAGGGACCCAGAAAAAGACGATCCATCTGACGTCACATGGACTTTAGCGTCACCCACTTGGGGTTAAACCCGTCCTCCATTGCAGTGAATCTGAAGTAGCATTAGCATTAGCATCTACAAGAGAAGACGGCGCCACAGTAGCTGCTGCACAAACTGGAAAAAATGTTGGATCAAACTGGTTCATGTGTCTCTTTGGAAATAAAGCCTCAGTTTTTTTACTGCACATTTTCACAACAAGCAACAGCACAAAACCCAGCTGGATGTTAACCTGGTAAAGGTAAACACACATACAGATGGGAGGGGGGGGGGGGGTGTTCTTTCACGCATTCTGAGCCAATCAGAGACGCCTCGTGACCGTGTCATGGACATGTATGAGGAAGTACCGGTAAAAAACAAAACCGATAAAAAACAAAACAAAACAAACAAAACATTCTGGACGTTTTCTTAAAAATAGACCCTACACACAATGTATTCAATAACAATGGAGAACACAGAAATATTAATGAAATAACCATGGAATGACAACTTTACCACTGACAGACAACTTACCACCATCTCATAACCATAAGACATGCGGACGTGCACCATCCTTTTTTTAAAAAGAAGACTAACCTGAATTGGATCGGATAGAACAGAACAGAATTGATTCTTGATCATTGGAATCAGATTGATCCTTGAAATATTAATCAATACCCAGCTGTAAACACCACCTATTTTGGTTAGAAAAAAAATATTCATTTTTCGCTGTTTCTGATGTAATTTTCAGTAAGTGCTAGCCTAGCATCTCTATCCCTAGTCATTCCATGTATGGGTCTAGTGGTTCTTCATATTCAGGGGAGGCGGGGCTAAGGGTTAGGGTTAGGCTTTATCTGATCATTCTGACTTTTTATCTCATCATTTTTGCAGTTGTTTTGGGGGTTTGTCCGTTTTTGCGTCTGCTTGGTTTCTGTTATTGCAACATTTTCCTCTTGCAGCTTCACTTGTGTTACATTTGTTTAATGTGTTTGTGTTTTTGGTTCTTGCATCTTTCTTGTGTTTGCAGCATTTTGTCGATGTGGTATGTTTGCCCCTGTGGGCCACCGTAAGAAACACTATGACTGTGTTTCCTTTTCTGGTAACCCCACCCGCCCGCCCCCCCAAAAAATAATAAGACATCTGTTTTTTCTTTGTTTCTGATTCAGTTCTAAAGCCAGAGGAGGTAAAAGTACTCACATCCTGTACTGCAGTAGAAGTACAGCTACATGTGTGTAAAATACTAATGAAGTAGAAGTACTGATTCAAGTGCTTTACTGAAGTAAAAGTTAAAAAAGTACAACTTCTCAATTGTAATAAAGTAAAACATGAAAAATTAAAATTGCATTTTTTCCATTAATGAAACAGCAATTATTTAACCAGAAAAAAAACATCTTAAAAGTTTTAAAAGGATAAAAAAAAACCTTTAAAAGTGAGTTAGTGTGTAGATAATGTATTTGATCAGGTCACAGTTACTCAGTTTAGTGAATATGGACAGAATATTTTTTTAAAAATGGGGGGAAAATGTCACAATTAAGATAAAAAAATAATTATGAGACAAAAAGTCAAAATCATGAGATAAAGACTTAAAAATATAAAATGTCACACTTAATCCAACCATCATTTAAGACTTGAGTTTTCTTTATCACTAACATACATGTGGAAACATTTCATTAGTTTGATTCCAGAAGCATTTTACTTGTAGACCAGTGTTATTGGAATGTGTTAAAGATGACCAGAAATGGCCAAAATAATCATTAAATTGAACAAAACTGACCAAAGTATTCAGTAAATTGAAAAAGAATGACTAAAATAATCAAGAAAATGCTTTGCTTTATGATTGCTTTATTTTGAATGATAATAATAATAATAATAATAATAACAATGACATGTCTGAAAAGGAGTAGCATGAAGCATAAGCTTATTTAATCCTAACCCCTTCTTCACTTCCCCATTAACCTGAATTCATCTTATAACAATAGAGTGCATAGTGCAAAAATTATGATAATACTAAAAATAATAACAATAATAATAATAATAAATAATAATTGAAGTACTAAACATATACATATATACAAAACCCCCCAAAACAGAACAAAACAACAACAACAAATGAGCAGATAGGGAAGTTGGTAAAAAACAGAATTTATTTATTTATTTATTTTTTGTCTGCATTTTGTTCTCATTCTTCAACTCCACAGAGGGGGAATCAACACTGTTCGAGATCAATGCACGCCCTAGTCTTGCAGCCAAACACTTCAACATTCAATGCATGTGTGTGACCATCATCGGTCCTCCCCGAAAGCTGAGCAGACATCCCCCACCAGAACTCCCCACTATAAGCCAGGGATGGCAGTGCTACACCTCAGTGATGTGTGGGGGAAACAAAGACTGGACAGGACGGACAGGACGAACCACGAACTGTCCACCAATAAAAATAAATAAATAAATCAAAAAAAGAGGAGAAAACCAAACCAGCACAAAAGAAAAAAGTGATTCAACAAACAAATAATCAAACAATCGGCACTGAGCACCATAATTGTGGATGTCTTGATAGTATAAAATAGAATGCAATAGAATAGAATAGAATAGAATAGAATAGAATAGAATAGAATAGGCCAGAAGAGGACACGAGTGCAAAAGAGAATGAGTTTAGGGTAGAGATTGTGGAGAGATTCTCAGCTCATTCTGGGGGGTCCCATCATTCACTGAAATGGGACTCGGCAGTAGCTGGCAAGACCCGATCAAACATGCAAGTGTGAAGGACCCCGAAGCCCTGAACAGAAATCACGACAAGGTAGGGCCAAGCCAATAGGGCACCCCTCAACCCAGGCTGTAGGAGCCACAGGGCGCCGCCCCCAGAGAGCCACCGGAGCCACCGTGAACGACGCGAACCCGGAGAACAAGAGGGAGCAGCTACAGACCCCCCCAGCACACCAAGACCGACCCAGGCGGCCCGGGCCACGAGGACCCACCCGCCACCCCAACCCCGCCCACCCCAATCCCCCCCAACCCCACCCAAGGCCAACCGCCCCACGCAGCCAGGAAGCCAGACACAGGGGGCGAGCGGCCCACCGGAGGGGCAGCAACCAGACCATCACAAGGCAGGCTGCCACCAGGAGCCGGTCAGGGGACATCGGAGCCGGGACCCAATGCAAGTCCAGAGGGTAAAAATGGACAGTGTGTTGGGGCCCGGCAACGCCAACAGGGAGGTATCCTGCATACCCCCCGCACCCGGCCCCAGGCAAGCGCAGTACACCCAGGGCCCCCTGACAACGCACCAGGACAGAGCCACCACATGCCACCAGCCCGCAGTACAGCCACAGCGCCCACCAGAACGGCCAATCCAGCCCCCGCGGCCCACCAAGAGCCATCACACCACCTTGGACCCGACGGCAAGCAGGAGCACCCCCCCCGACCACAGCCCCAGTCACAGCAACATGAATGGTAGTCCACCCCCACTACCCCATAGCCATAAGGGGGCCGGGTCCCACCAGCGAGGCCATATTAGTGAACCCCCCCCCCCCCATTACTCCCTGTTAATATGTCTCCAGATCCCTGACTGGAGACATTATCCCTGCACTGTGATAGTGTAACCCTGAGTGTCATGTGGTGCATTAAAATGTTAAATAAAATGAACAAAAATGAACAAAACAATCAATAAAATGACCCAAACTGAACTTGTCTGTTCAACAGGATAACTTCTGCACCTTTCCAACAGTGACAGACTGAAACCTCAGTCTTCCTATGAGATGAGTGAACTCAGGGTTTCAGGGTCTCCTCATGTGTATCATCCTGATTTCTTGCCTTTCTTATTTCAGTCCCAGTGTCATTTTCTGAGCGTGGCGAGTGATTACACAGGGAGGTAGTGTTTGTGCTGGTGAATGTAGCCGTGCAGCTGGACAGGGGGACTGAAAGGCATCCTTGTCTCAACACACCAGGAGGAAGAGGCAACCAAACAGGGGACATTAATGTCCCAAAAGGCTGCAGAGGTGGCTTGTTTTTCTGCAGGAAGCTGTCTGTCTGGCAGAGCGAGTGGGTGATATGGTATTGAATAGCAGGACAGACACACAGAGCAGGCTCCTGCAGTCCTGCATGCCAAGTCCACAACACCCAAAATGCTTCTGGATTTGCATTAGAAAGGAGTCCACACTGAAAAGCTCTGAACAGGGTAAAGACAGAGACATGCAGAGGTGGTACAAGTACCCACATTCTCCACCTACACAGAAAATATGCCAGGAGGTGCCTTTACATGACACTTTTTATTCCCAATAAACGTAACTCCGCTCTAAGATGAAGCATGTAAACACCTAATTCCGAATGAAATTTAATTCCGAATATTTATTCTGATGTTAATTCCGAACAAGTGTTCAGAGAATGCTTAAACTTGCCCCTATTTTGTGCCAATCTCCAGTTTCTATGGCAACCCGTTCTTGAATTAGAGCCAATAATTTGATTTTGACCTTTCTGCTAAATTGCGACCTTGATCTTTAACCATTTGCAATATTGCTAATTTTGTTATATATATATATATATATATATATATATATATATATATATATAGTAATTTACAGTGTGTGTAATATTATGATAATATATCTAGTATTGATTAAGTTATAGTGTGATTTCTCTGTCTTTGACACAACTGTCAATAACTTGGCATAG
>CM035795.1:2358062-2395562 GCA_020466265.1 Siphamia tubifer
CGAGATTAAATCAGGAATTCCCCAAATACAAACAGCACATCATCTGCCCCACCAGAAGCAGAAACACACTGGACCACTGCTACACAGTTATCACAGGAGCGTATCACTCCATTCCCCGAGCAGCTCTGGGACACTCTGACCACTGCTTGGTCCACCTCATCCCCACTTACAGGCAGAAGCTAAAAACTGCCAAGCCTGTGGTGAAGACTGTGAGTAAGTGGACCAACGAGGCAAAGCAGGAACTACAGGCCTGCTTTGACTGCACAGACTGGAGTGTCTTTGAAACTGCTAATGACAATCTGGACGACCTGACAGATACTGTAACGTCCTATATCAGGTTCTGTGAGGACATGTGTGTACCGACCAAAACATTCCGGACTTTCAATAACAATAAGCCATGGTTCACTGCCAGACTGCGCCAGCTCCGCCAGGCCAAGGACGAGGCCTACAGAAGTGGAGACAGGGCCCTGTACCAGCAGGCCAGGAACACATTAAACAGGGAAGTCAGAGCAGCTAAGAGGAGCTATTCTGAGAAGCTGAAGAACCAGTTTTCAGCCAACGACCCTGCCTTAGTGTGGAGGGGCCTGCGGGAAATTACCAACTATAAAAGACCCTCCCCCCGTGTTCCACCTCCCCCCCCGGTCCCACTCAGAGTACGTGAAGAGGAGGTGAGCCAGATTTTCAAGAAACTGAAGATCAGGAAAGCACCAGGCCCAGACAGAGTGTCACCCTCCTGTCTCAAAACCTGTGCTGACCAACTGGCCTCAGTCTTCACAAAGATTTTCAACTGCTCACTGGAGCTGTGTGAAGTCCCCTCCGTTTTCAAGTGCTCCACCATCATCCCAGTCCCCAAGAAATCCCGCATTACAGGACTTAATGACTACAGACCGGTGGCACTTACATCTGTGGTCATGAAGTCCTTTGAAAGACTCGTGTTGAGCCACCTGAAGTCCGTAACAGGACCCCTGCTGGACCCGCTGCAGTTTGCCTATCGGGCAAACAGGTCGGTGGACGATGCTGTCAACCTGGGACTGCACTACATCCTGCAGCACCTTGACAGCCCGGGCTGCTACGCGAGGATCCTGTTTGTGGATTTCAGCTCGGCGTTCAACACCATCATCCCCGAAATCCTCTCCTCCAAACTCTCCCACCTCAACGTGTCTCTGCCCATCTGTCAGTGGATCACCAGCTTCTTGACAGATAGAAGTCAGCAGGTGAGGCTGGGAGACGTCACCTCAGCCACACGGAGCACCAGCACTGGCGCCCCCCAGGGGTGTGTCCTGTCCCCTCTGCTCTTCTCCCTCTACACCAACGATTGCACCTCCACGCACCCAGCCGTCAAACTCCTGAAGTTTGCAGACGACACCACAGTCATCGGCCTGATCCAGAACGGAGATGAGTCTGCATATCGGCAGGAGATCAAGCGCCTGGTGCTCTGGTGGAGCTGAACACGCTCAAGACTGTGGAGATGACGGTGGACTTCAGGAGACAGCCCCTGCCTCTGCCCCCCCTCACCATCTGCAACAGCCCCGTGTCACCTGTCGAGACCTTCAAGTTCCTGGGAACTACCATCTCTCAGGACCTGAAGTGGGAGAAGAACATCCACTGCATCCTGAAGAAGGCCCAGCAGAGGATGTACTTCCTGCGACAGCTGAAAAGACATGGCCTGTCGCAGGAGCTGCTCGTCCAGTTCTACACGGCTGTTATCGAGTCTATCCTGTGCTCCTCCATCACTGTGTGGTTTGGAGCAGCCACACAGCAGGACAGGAACAGACTGCAGCGCACAGTCAGGACGGCAGAAAAAATCACAGGAGCCCCCCTGCCCTCCATCCAGGAACTGTACTCCTCCAGAACCAGGAAGAGGGCAGCCAACATTATTAAAGACTCTGCCCACCCTGGTAACAACCTGTTCTCCCTCCTCCCCTCCGGCAGGCGCTACAGAGCCCTGCGCACCAAAACCACCAGACTTAAAAACAGTTTTTACCCCACTGCCATAACTTTAATTAACAGCTGATACAGTCTTGCACTGCCATACATTCAAGCCCTACATCCACACTGATTTGCACTACCTCGTGTACTTTGCACCACCCTTTTTGTAGAATATTATTTATTATTTTTTTTCTTGTACATACTTTTTTATATTTTTCTATTTTATATTACTATTCTGAGAGTGACACCACCTGCCGGAATAGAATTCCATGTATGTGCAAATGTATCTGGCGAATAAAAACGATTCTGATTCTGATTCTGAGATTATCATGATCCGTTCCTCTGATTCTCCAGCAAACTCTCTGATCCGTGTTCCGTGTACCAGACCTGTTTCCGTCCGACCTCTGTTTTCTGCCTGTGTATTCTGCCTGATTCTGTTGGTACTGAACCTGGACCGGATTCCGCTACACCCCTCGCCGCCTGCCCTGACCTTGGACCGTACACCAACCCCGACCCCAGCTGCCTGCCCCGACCCCGGAACGGACATCGACTTCGAGACCCGCCGCCAGCCCCGACCTTGGACCAGAACCAGCTCGGATCCAGCCTCGCCCTCAGGCGAGAAGAGATCTGCTGACCTCAGTCGGTATTGTTCCTTCAGAACCCTGAAAGACTTTAAAGGGGACATAACCTCTCTCTGCTGTATTGTGTATTTGATCAGTCTGTTAATAAATAACTGCTTGGACTTTTATAAGTGTCTCCTGTTCTGCACTTGGGTTCCCTGCGGTCCATCACATAAAATGTCTTATTTAAAATATGTGGTTTTTAAGGTCTTAAAAGGATTATATTTTGCTCTTTTTTTTTTGCAGTATGTCATTACATTTCACATAGGAGGTATTCAATTCCATCTGGGTAGCCTACGGTTAATGAAAAACATATGTCTGGATTTTTTTCCCATGCTAGTTATTTATTTAGCTAGCGTCGTTTGTTATCAAGATGCTAAAAAGTAGATGTTTGTTCTATCATAGAACAGTTGTGTGTCTAATAGAACAGGAATCACACTGCAGGGGGCAGTGTGTCCTTTTATCAGCATTTACGTCATTGAGTGGAACAGACGAAGAAGAAATGTTTGGAACAGACATACGTGAACATGAACCCAGACCAGGAAGTGACAGTTCAGTGATAAGTGTGTTTGAGGAAAACAAATACAACAGTTGGTCAAAAACAAGGAGTGATTATGAAGAGATATGGAAAAGATGTGGTAAAGACATGACGTTAGCAACAATGACGCTCACATGAAAGGGTTAAAGCAGACACACTATGATGCTAGTCAGACAACAACAGTCCCCATGACAACGTTCACCACAACGAACACAAATAATGACAGCTTTGACTTTAGTGTCTGTGGGTCCAAACACAAGTGCTTTAGCTGCATTCACCACAACCGCTATGCTAACGGTAGAAATACTGTGGGTTCAACCGCTATGCTAACGGTAGAAATACTGTGGGTTCAACCGCTATGCTAATGGTAGAAATACTGCGGGTTCAACCGCTATGCTAACGATAGAAATACTGTGGGTTCAACCGCTATGCTAAAGGTAGAAATACTGTGGGTTCAACTGCTATGCTAACGGTAGAAATACTGTGGGTTCAACCGCTATGCTAATGGTAGAAATTCTGTGGGTTGAACTGCTATGCTAACGGTAGAAATACTGTGGGTTCAACCGCTATGCTAACGATAGAAATACTGTGGGTTCAACCGCTATGCTAATGGTAGAAATTCTGTGGGTTGAACTGCTATGCTAATGGTAGAAATACTGCGGGTTCAACCGCTATGCTAACGATAGAAATACTGTGGGTTCAACCGCTATGCTAAAGGTAGAAATACTGTGGATTCAACTGCTATGCTAACGGTAGAAATACTGTGGGTTCAACCGCTATGCTAATGGTAGAAATTCTGTGGGTTGAACTGCTATGCTAACGGTAGAAATACTGTGGGTTCAACCGCTATGCTAACGATAGAAATACTGTGGGTTGAACTGCTATGCTAATGGTAGAAATACTGTGGGTTCAACCGCTATGCTAACGGTAGAAATACTGTGGGTTCAACCGCTATGCTAATGGTAGAAATACTGCGGGTTCAACCGCTATGCTAACGATAGAAATACTGTGGGTTCAACCGCTATGCTAAAGGTAGAAATACTGTGGGTTCAACTGCTATGCTAACGGTAGAAATACTGTGGGTTCAACCGCTATGCTAATGGTAGAAATACTGTGGGTTGAACTGCTATGCTAACGGTAGAAATACTGTGGGTTCAACCGCTATGCTAACGATAGAAATACTGTGGGTTCAACTGCTATGCTAATGGTAGAAATACTGTGGGTTCAACCGCTATGCTAACGGTAGAAATACTGTGGGTTCAACCGCTATGCTAATGGTAGAAATACTGCGGGTTCAACTGCTATGCTAACGATAGAAATACTGTGGGTTCAACCGCTATGCTAAAGGTAGAAATACTGTGGGTTCAACTGCTATGCTAACGGTAGAAATACTGTGGGTTCAACCGCTATGCTAATGGTAGAAATACTGTGGGTTCAACTGCTATGCTAACGGTAGAAATACTGTGGGTTCAACCGCTATGCTAACGATAGAAATACTGTGGGTTCAATTGCTATGCTAATGGTAGAAATACTGTGGGTTCAACCGCTATGCTAACGGTAGAAATACTGTGGGTTCAACCGCTATGCTAATGGTAGAAATACTGTGGGTTCAACCGCTATGCTAACGATAGAAATACTGTGGGTTCAACCACTATGCTAAAGGTAGAAATACTGTGGGTTCAACTGCTATGCTAACGGTAGAAATACTGTGGGTTCAACCGCTATGCTAACGGTAGAAATACTGTGGGTTCAACCGCTATGCTAACGGTAGAAATACTGTGGGTTCAACCGCTATGCTAACGGTAGAAATACTGTGGGTTCAACCGCTATGCTAACGGTAGAAATACTGTGGGTTCAACCGCTATGCTAACGGTAGAAATACTGTGGGTTCAACCGCTATGCTAACGGTAGAAATACTGTGGGTTCAACCGCTATGCTAACGATAGAAATACTGTGGGTTCAACCGCTATGCTAATGGTAGAAATACTGTGGGTTCAACCGCTATGCTAACGATAGAAATACTGTGGGTTCAACCGCTATGCTAACGATAGAAATACTGTGGGTTCAACTGCTATGCTAACGATAGAAATACTGTGGGTTCAACCGCTATGCTAACGATAGAAATACTGTGGGTTCTGCAGACCATATGCTTTAAACTTAACCTAGAGTGTGCATTTTTTTTACTGTATGTATTTGTTCTGTGGTAGTGGTCTTATTTTTTATTCTCAAAGGTCTTAAAGTGGTCAGAAAAAACGTTATATTTTCTTGTCAGAAATGTGCAGAGACCCTGACCCATCTGAGAAAATGTTCCTCCATTAATGTCGACAGCACGGAACATGTATGTGCCGGCGTAAGTTGTTCTGCCGTTTTATCACTTCAGATTCACGGTATCATATCACTCCGCAGATAGTTCGGCCACTTTGAAAGTAAATATTCGCTACGGTGTAACGGCTCTTTATCCAGCCTGTTAGAGCAGTAGGGCCGACGTCTATGGAGCAGGTTAGAGGCAGCAGAGGCTACACCGTAGCCTATACAGTGTTGATGAGGAACAACAATAATGTTCCACATGGACTACTTTTTCTCAATAGAAGCCATCGTCTGTATGAATAAATTCTTATCATTTTGGTAAACAATTGTTTGTCTTTTCTCAAAATAAGCAACAATAAACTGTAATAATCTGTAGAATAAGTGGGATAATGTATTGCCCACACGTGACTATCAAAAAATATTTCCCTTCGGCCCCGTCAGGAAATATTGTTCTGATGTTTACATGATTCATCTTAAAGCGGAATTAACTTTTATTCGCACTGGTGTATGAATGAGTATGAATGTTGGGTGGTGGTCAGAGGGGCCGTAGGCACGAAATGGCAGCCACGCTTCTGTCAGTCTGCCCCAGGGCAACTGTAGCTGCATATGTAGTTTACCACCACCAGAGGGAGCATGTGAGAGTGAATGAATAATGGAACACTAATGTAAAGCGCTTTGGGTGCCTTGAAAAGTGCTATATAAATCTAATCTATTATTATTATTATTATTATTATTATTATTATTATTATGAATTAAAGAGGAATAAAAACTCCCATGTAAACCCACTTACTATGCAGTGTAAAATTAAGAGATTTGAAATTGTTAAAAATATAACACTCAGTTTTTTATTATACCTTTTTATTTAATCAGGGGTGAAAAATCCCATTGATGATAGACCTGTCATTTACACGCACACTTAACATGACAGAGACAGAAAAAATAAAAATAAAAAAGATAAAATATAAACACATTGCTCCATATGTAAAGAGTACAAAGTACATATATTTATATAAATATAAAGAGTATAAAGTACATATATTTATATAAATATAAAGAGTATAAAGTACATATATTTATATAAATGTAAAGAGTATAAAGTACATATATTTATATAAATGTAAAGAGTATAAAGTACATATATTTATATAAATGTAAAGAGTATAAAGTACATATATTTATATAAATGTAAAGAGTATAAAGTATATATATTTATATAAATGTAAAGAGTATAAAGTACATATATTTATATAAATGTAAAGAGTATAAAGTACATATATTTATATAAATGTAAAGAGTATAAAGTTAAATGTTTCCAGAAAAATAAATATTCCAGTCAAGTCCAGATACCTAAAAAAATCTGTACAGAAACAAAGTACTTTTATTCAGTTACTCTCCACCTCTGCAGAAATGTGACATAGAAAACACCAACACATTATTAATGCAGTTTCCTGGCAGTGTGGTAAGTGTACTGTAATATTAGGCAACAACTCCTGAAAAGGGGAAGAGTTGTTTAAAAATGTAAGACACTGAAAACACAGGAAAGTCTGAACTGTCTTTATTATTATTGAAATAACATGGATCCAAAATTACATGTTTATTTTTAGATAATGTTTGTCATTTACAGATTTATTATACTTGTATTTATTAATGCGAGAGAAACCAAAAGTATACTGAGTACTGTTGAGTGTTGAACAGAACATGAAGTTATTTAACTAATGTTCCTTCCATGGCTTTTATTTCATGCACTTTTAACAGGAATGGTTAATACATATAGATAATGTGTATCAGATGCAATGATCCATTGTTTTTTTATCATTGACTTTTTATCACACCATTTTATCACAATATTTTTATGTTTTATTGCATTATTTTGACTTTTTATTGCATCAGTTTGTCTTTTTATCGTGTGTTGTTGCATCTTGTCACATCGCGTCATGTCGAAATATAACAAAATAATGAAAACTACAATTGAATTTGTTAACTGAAGTAAATAACAACTTTAACTAACATTAAATACAATAACTAACTGGAATTATATTGTGTTCTTGTAATAATGACTAAAACATGTAAAAAATTATGGGTTGAAATTCCTTTGGTGTTCATTTTAGATAAATAAAGCAGAGTACTGAATCCTGGATTTTTCTTTCTTTCTTTCTTTCTTTCTTTCTTTCTTTCTTTCTTTCTTTCTTTCTTTCTTTCTTTCTTTCTTTCTTTCTTTCTTTCTTTCTTTCTTTCTTTTGTTTTTAAACTTCATTTTAGTTGATTTGCAAATTTTTCATGCTATTTATTATTTTGTAAATTGGGTTATTGGGTTTTTCAGCAAGATTATAGCACAGCACACAAGATTAAACACTTCTATAAATAAGTAAATAATTACAGTATATAAGTTTACAGTTAAAATAAATAAATAATATATAACATTTTAAATAAATATATACATAATATACACATTAATATAAATAATTGCACTGTTATTGGATGGTTTATTTCACACTTTGTTGCTTATTTTGCTTTAATTTTGTTCTGTTTGTGTCATGTTACTCATGATTGTGTTGGTTTATTCAAATTTTTTTGTTTATTTGTTCAGTTTTCTTTCTTTAATTTTCTTTCAATATTATTAATATGTTACAGGAATACAAAACATATGAAAAAAAATAATATGAAAGCTAAAACTTAGCATTTAGGGGACAATAGGGGCACTAGTGTCGACCACTAATCTCTTTGAGCATTTGTGTCGACACCACACACGTGTTATTTACGACTGAGGACTTTTTCATATCGCAGGATTAAAAAAAAAATCACAATGTCGCTCATCCCGATTTAATTTGATCCAGATGAGACGAAGTGTTCACAGCCCAGCGTTTGTACTTTGTCAAACAAACGACCACCACGTCTTCCATGGATCCGTTTTTTTTTTTTTATAAGTTCACATTTTACCTCTGTGGTCATTTACACTCGTAACCTGATTCTCCAAGACCATTTAAAAGCAGGTGTGAATCGGGTGTTTGACCTTAGTCATTTTACATTATGGTTCAACTATTTCAGTGTGTATTCCACTGCTGACTCTGCAGAAACAAGAACGGCACAAAGACATTTAGGTGATGTTATAATGATCACATTCTCTACAATTATTTACAAACTATCTTCTTCAGACATTACATGTGTTTTCAATATTTTAATCAGATGAATCATAAAACAAATGACTTTAGTGCTGGTTAGTTAATATAATTTTTATATATATATATATATATATATATATACTACCAAATTAAATTAAAATTAACTGAATTAGAGAGGGCAAAAGTCAAAACGAAAAAAACCTAATATATAATAATAATAATAATAATAATAATAATAATAATAATAATAATAATAATAATAATAATAATAATAATAATAATAATAATAATAAATAAAATCCCACACTATTCTCGTGTCAGTGAACGCAGCGCTTAATCTCGGTCCAGTGCCGCCATCTTGAGGTGACGTCACGCAACTGCAGGAAAGCGGAGGTGGATTCATGAGTTAGCAAAAACATCACAGCACAGCAGGTGACTTCAGGAGCAGGACTCAAACTCCCAGAATTCCTGTTAGTTCTGCTTCAGTGGTACCCAACCTCTAATTCCGACCCCTCCTCCTCCTCTTTTAGTCGGAGAGCTGCTCACATTCCACCGCCGGAGATGATGGGTGAGGACGGAAGCATGCTGAAGGAAGCCAGATGGAGCCCGGGGAGGTAAGATGTGCACGTGCTCACACTATGGATGCACGGGACCGTGGGTGGCGCGTGCGTGTGTGTGTTGAAATATGGATTATGATGCGATTTTTTCCGCTCAGATTTTCAGTTTATTTTTGGCTGGTGAATCTGTGCAGGAGGGGTGTGACACGCACGCACGCACGCACCTGTTCTACTATAGACACTAAAGCTTCCCTCTTGTCTGAACATCCACATCCAAATGTAGTGTTAACAGTAGTCACGTGACAGGTCCTGCAATTATTTTTATTAGATTTTTCATGATTTAAAACATATATGTCTACATTAGGTCTAAAATTGGACTGTCTACACATCTGACACGTGTCCTCACTTTTTATATTAAGTGCAAAAAGTTTAAGTCAGCTTGGAAAAAAAGAGCGCATTGTCTTAATGTGTGTTGTCTGCACTGCTGCTCGTATCACTCAGGTTAGCTAGCGGATGCTGCTCGTATCACTCAGGTTAGCTAGCGGATGCTGCTCGTATCACTCAGGTTAGCTAGCGGATGCCGCTCGTATCACTCAGGTTAGCTAGCGGATGCCGCTCGTATCACTCAGGTTAGCTAGCGGATGCCGCTCGTATCACTCAGGTTAGCTAGCGGATGCTGCTCGTATCACTCAGGTTAGCTAGCGGATGCCGCTCATATCACTCAGGTTAGCTAGCGGATGCCGCTCATATCACTCAGGTTAGCTAGCGGATGCTGCTCGTATCACTCAGGTTAGCTAGCGGATGCTGCTCGTATCACTCAGGTTAGCTAGCGGATGCTGCTCGTATCACTAAGGTTAGCTAGCGGATGCCTCTTCAGATGGCTGTGCGTTTTTTTTCATCTAAAGTGAAGTATTTCCACACATGCAATGTGTGTCTGTCACTCTCTTTTGTTTTGTCAGACCATCACTGCAGTCTTGCCTGCAGCAGCCACGTCTGGTTTAGGTCTGACTGTGTTTACGCGCTGAGAGAGAGAGACAGACAGACAGACAGACAGACAGACAGAGAATAACATGTGACTTGTCGTGCTACAGGAGTCGACTGTTTCTGTTGATGCTCTAACATGAGGTGAAACATAAGGTCCTTCGTTTACAATCCTATATGAATTTAAAAAATAAGATGAAACCAGTGAAGGTATTTTTCCTACTAATTCATCAAATTAAAGGAATATAATAAATAATAATAATAAATAATAATAAATGATTAGTCACTCTTCAGTTCCTCTTTCATTAACAAAAACAAAAGGATGTGAATATATTAGAAGGATTCATACCTGCTCACTTTAATGCAGCACAGGTTCCTCCTTTTTTCTAAATTATTACCAAATAATTTTCTGGGGCAATTACAGAACCATCTGTGAAATGTCTACAGTAGTTTAGCCAGGGTGACTCCAGTGTTAAAAAGATAACATTGGTAATTAATTATGCTTCTAAGTACAACTAAGAGCTTCTGGTTCAACATGAATGCATAAAAATGTGACATTTTCTAATGAAATATGAAAGTGCAGTGAGCTCATTAAACAGCTGGCAGAATATTCTGGGTAAAGAAAAAGCCCGTCCAAAACATTTTAATTTAGCTCATCAAGGTAAAATTAATCCATTGGTTTGAAGTGTTTTTGTGACGTTAGATGTTGGTAGCAGTAACTTCTGTTCTGTAGGATTAAAGACCTATTATTATTATTATTATTAATAAAGAATAAAGAAGGTCAGTTTATCAATCAATCATGGCCTATAAGTGATGGATTTTAACATTTTTTAACATATGTTTTATTGATTTTTAATTCAAGGTGTATATTTATTCATATTATTTATATTATTATTGAGATATTTAAGCCTGTTGTTTCCTAAATTAACCCCTTAACTATAGCTGCACAATATATTGTTTGAGCATCGACATCGCATTGTATGTGTAAACAATAGTCACATCGCAATTTTATTTTTCATTATTTTTTATTTGTTTATTACATTGTATTAAATTAGATTTTTATTTTAGTTTTGTTTTTTATTTCTTTCTTTTTAATTCATTAATTTATGTTTAATTTATGATTTTTTTATTTATTAATTATATTTTATGAAATTATAACTTTAATTTTGTTATTAATTAATTTTTAATTGAATGTATTTTTTATTCATCATTTTCATTTTTTATTTATTTGTCCTTTTTTAAAAAAATTCATTCATTCATTAATTTATTTGTATTTAATTTTATTTAAAAATTTAATTTTTGTAATTTCTTTATTTATCTCTTTGTTAGTTATATTATATTAAATTCTTTCTTAATTTTTTTTTTTACAATTATTCAATCATTTTATTTTGTAATTAAATTTTTTTTCTAACTTTTATTTATTTATTTTGAATAATTTATTTAATTACTTCAGCTGCAGAAGAATGACAGTCAAATGTATGTTCAGTAGTCAGTGGTATGTCGACCACTGACTACTGAGGAGTTTTTCATATATATATATAAATATATATATATATATATATATATATATATATATATATATATATATATATATATATATATATATATATATATATATATATATATATCTGAATAAATATAAACAAACTGTAATGCCATTTTTACCTAATATCGTGCAGTTCTACTTCAGTGTAATACCACACACATGAAGTAGACGGTTCAGAAAACACATTCTGTCCAAAATACATGGTCAGGAAATCACAACTGTTGTTTTAGTTTTTTATTTCCTCTTCAAAGTGGATAATTCCAGTTGAGGTGCCTGATATTAGCGATCGTTAGCGCAACAGGAGTGTGAATGTGTCACATGACTTCATGTGTCTCTAGTGTAAACTCAGACAGCTGCATCTTTTCCTCACCTGGGTCCAGTTCATATTGGCATTAATACCTAAACCTAAACCTAAATCCTGCTGCAGCACATTTACAAGTAGACGTGTGAATGTTCAGCGGCTTCATCATTTGATAAAGATGATCTACATCACACTGAATCTGTCTGCACCTGTCTGTCTGACTCATATGTCTCACCTTTAGGGAGATTAGGACCCATAGATAGATAGATAGAGAGAGAGAGATAGACAGACAGACAGATAGATGATAGACAGACAGACAGACAGATAGACAGACAGACAGATAGATAGATAGATAGATAGATAGATAGATAGATAGATAGATAGATAGATAGAGAGAGAGACCCCCGAGGACCAAAAAACCCCGTCACCCACCCCCCCCCAGAAACACACAGGCAGCACCTACTAGGGCCCTCCCCCCACAGCACAGTCCCCAAAGCTATGCTGCTGCTGTGGCCCTGCCCCCCCCCCACACCCACTGGCCCAACAACACCCCCCCCCACACCCCAACCCCAACGACCCAGCATCAACCCAGCTGGGGGAAATTAAAACCCTGCTACTTTCCCTATGCACCAAACTACTATAAGGACAACACATTGACACACACACACACACACTGACATACACATATTGACACACACACACATACACTGACACACACACACACACACATACACACACACACATTGACACACACATACACACTAACACTCACTCACACACACACACACACACACACACACACACACACACACACACACTGAAACACACAAAGTCACACACTGACACACACACGTGCACATACACAGGAAAGCTTTTTTCTTCTTTTGTACCCACACTGTTTCATAATTATCTGTCACATATAATTTGACCCAATGTCTAATAACCCCTGCTCATGCACAACTTTTCTATAGGCTTCTGGAACATTCAGGGTCTCTCCTCATCTTCCTTCGGGATCAAGAGCAGAGACCCTGACTTCCTAAAAAGCATAACAAATGTGGACATTGTCATTCTAGTGGAAACCTGGTGTCGAGATGGCACCGTCACCCACTGCCCCTCAGGTTACCAAGAAATAATCATTCCCTCCACCAAACTGAGCTCAGTGCAGCGAGGGAGAGACTCCGGAGGTATTTTGATTTGGTACAGAGGAGAGTTGGCCAAACACATCTCAAAAATTAAAATTGGTAAAACCCACTGCTGGGTAAAACTCAGCAGTAAAATTGGCATCTCAAACAGAGACATTTACCTCTGTGCCCTATATTCTCCCCCAATTGACTCCCCCTACCATGACGAAGACTTCCTCAGCAACCTCCACGAGCAGGTAAGCCTTTTCCAGGCCCAGGGAAACGTGCTACTGTGTGGAGACTTCAACGCCAGAACAGGGTCAGAACCTGACACCAACGACCCACAGGGGAACATCCATGTGTTTGGCCCACACAACCAGTGCCTCTCTCCTACCATCTCCAAAAGGAACTCCCTGGACTGCACTGTGAACAAGGCTGGTAAGGAACTCATGCACCTCTGTCGCGCCTCAGGCCTGTACACACTTAACGGTAGGATCAGAGGGGACTCCTTGGGAAGGTTCACATGCTGTTCAGGTCTTGGAGCTAGTGTAGTTGATTATGCAATAACTGACATGGACCCCTTCTCCTTCAGTGCATTCACTGTCAGACAACAGACTCCTTTTTCTGATCACAGCCAAATTATGATTTTCATCAAGACCATAACCTCTAATCAGGTATCGAGAGAGGAGCCCAGCAAGTTTTTCAACATTAATAAGACCTACAGATGGGTTCCAGATAGTGCAGACAAATTTATCAACACCCTAAATTCACCTAAATTAACTAACATGATTACTAACTTCATTAACAAACAATTGGAAACTAACAAAGCCAGCACCAACCAAGCAGTCAAAGAAATCAACAACATCTTTCAAACCGCAGCAGACATGGTCCTATCAAGGACCACCAACAATAAGAAAAAACAACACAAAGGTGAAAAGTGGTTCGACAACGACTGCAAAAACATCAGGAAAGAACTACGCATCCTATCAAACCTCAAACACCACCAACCCCACGATATGGACTTAAGAAAGAAATATAACGACAAATTAAAACATTACAAACACACACTCAGAATGAAAAAACTAAGTCATGTAGATCAAACCCTACAGGACTTAGAACAATCCCTGAATCAGAATCAATCCTGGGAAATGTGGAATAATTTGAGCACTACAAAACCACAAGACCCCCCCATCCAAAATGGAGAAATCTGGAAAAACCATTTTGAGAATCTGTATTCAGAAATCCAGCAACAGTCAAATTCCAACTTCAATCTGACCAAACAAAAATGACAGTTGCTGGAACACAGTATAAAAGACAACCAAAACCCTTTAGATTTTCCCATAACACACCAGGAATTGGCACAAAAACTCAAAACTTTAAAACCAAAAAAATCCTGTGGCTTTGACAGCATCAGGTCTGAGATGCTGAAAAATTGCAACGCTGAGCTGCAAAGAGCAGTGCTCAAATGATTCAACATAATATTAAAATGGGGCTACTTCCCTGACACCTGGAATAAAGGGCTTATAACTCCTATTCATAAAAATGGAGACAAATTGGATCCTAATAATTTCAGAGGCATCTGTGTGAGCAGTAATCTGGGGAAGTTGTTTAATAGCATTCTGAATAATCGATTGCTAAACTTCCTTAACGAACACAATGTCCTGAGCAAAGGTCAAATTGGCTTCCTCCCAAATCACCGGACTACGGATCATATCTACACCCTACACACCCTCATAAATGAAAACGTAAACCAAACCAAAAATGGAAAAATATTTGCCTGTTTTATTGACTTCAAAAAAGCCTTCGACTCAATCTGGCACGAAGGACTTTATTATAGACTTCTGCAGAGTGGTGTAGGGGGTAAAGTATATGATCTAATTAAGTCAATGTATTCGGACAACAAATGTGCAGTTAAAATTGGCGACAAACACACTGAGTTCTTCACTCAGAATAGAGGGGTGAGACAGGGCTGCGGACTTAGCCCAACTCTGTTCAATATTTATATTAACGAACTGGCGGTGCAGTTGGAGCAGTCGGCAGCTCCAGGTCTCCCCCTGTACGACACGGAAGTTAAATTCTTACTTTACGCAGATGACCTGGTCTTGCTGTCACCAACCGCTGGCGGGTTGCACCAACACCTAGACCTGCTGGAGAGATATTGCCAGCACTGGGCCCTGGCAATAAATCCTAAGAAAACAAAAGTAATGATCTTCCAGAAAAAGCCCAGATGTCAGGAAAATAGATACCGGCTAACTCTAGGTAGCATCGCACTAGAGCACACGATGCAGTACACTTACCTGGGTCTGGTAATTACTGCATCGGGGAGTTTCAGTACGGCAGTGAATGAACTAAAACAAAAAGCTCGCAGAGCTATATATGCGATTAGAAACAAATGACATAACATTGATATACCGATCTCAATCTGGTGCAAAATTTTTGAGAGTGTCATTCAGCCCATTGCGCTATATGGAAGTGAGGTTTGGGGTCCACTCAGTCATTCCAGCTACACTAGATGGGACAAGCATCCAACAGAAACCCTACACGCAGAATTCTGCAGAATGATTCTGAAAATACAAAGGAAAACACCAACCAACGCATGTAGGGCAGAATTAGGCCGTTTTCCACTATTGATAAATGTACAAAAAAGATCACTACATTTCTGGATGCACCTAAACACGAGCCTAACGGACACATTACACTTTAAAGCTCTGAAAACCCAAGAACTGAACCCCGCAAAGAGTCCCCTGAAGCAGCTGGTTCTGAGTCTCACTAACCCACTAACAAATACCAACAGTAACCAGACTCAGCCCAGCAATGCTTTCCTAACAAAGTTCTCCATCAATCAGGCTGTAAAACAAAGCAAGAGCAACTATCTGGAACATTGGAACGCACAAATCAAAACTCAAAACAAACTAGAAGTCTATCGGGCCCTAAAAACAAATGATAAATGTGAAGAATATCTCTCTACTGTCAGAGATAGAAAGCAGCGACAGATCGTCACCAAGTACAGGCTCAGTGACCACAGTCTGGACATAGAAAAGGGGAGACACAAAAAGTCCTGGTCGCCAAAAGAACAACGGATATGTGGTCACTGCACGACAGACGAGGTGGAGACAGAGGTGCACTTTCTCCTGAAATGCCCAAAGTATGAGTCAGAACCAAGGGCATTTTTCAAGGAGCTGGAGCTCTGGATCCCAGAGTTCCAGGACCTAGAGGAGGCAGATCAGCTGCAGGTGGTTCTGGGAGGAGGTTCCGGACCAGTAGCCAGATCTGCAGCCAGGTACATCCTGTTGTGTCACAACCTGAGGGACAGTGGGTGAAGCTACAGGGTGTTATGACACCGTTATTGATCATATTGATCATACTGACCATGGTGAGGGATGTACGTGTGTGTATAAATATAGATACTCAACACACAACGGCACATTTCCTCACCGTTCTACAAAGTTGTTCTCTATTTCTATTTTTATCTGTATTCTATTTTACTTGTTATTTATATAATTATTACTACTTTTTAATTTTATATTGTCTATATTCTGTGATATTTGTTTTTGTGTTCTCTGCGCTTTGGCAATATTGATGTAAACATTTTTCATGCCAATAAAGCACCTTTTGATTTGATTTGATTTGAGATAGAGAGAGAGAGAGAGAGAGAGACACGGGGAGAGAGAGAGACAGAGAGAGATAAAGACATGGGGAGAGAGAGAGAAAGAGAGAGAGAGACAGAGAGAGAGAGACAGAGAGAGAGAGAGAAAGAGAGAGAGAGAGAAAGAGAGAGAGAGAGAGAGACAGAGAGAGAGAGAGAGAGAGAGAGAGAAAGAGAGAGAGAGAGCGCAAGAGGGGTGTTTGTGTGAAGGAGTGGCCCATTTCTACAAACATGGCGGCAGGGTGGGATGGAAGCGGTGTAAATGTGTAACAAGGTGCCGGCCCCTCCCTCACTCCCTCATCTGTGGTTGGGTGGGTGGGATGGTAGGATGGTAGGATGGTGGGGGGTGGGGGGTGAGGGGGTCACTCACTTGTCACTCTCTCTCGCAACACCGTGAGAGCCACAGGACTCAGGCTGTCCTCCAGCACACACCCACATACACTGAGAGAGAGAGAGAGAGAGAGAGAGAGAGAGAGAGGGTAAAGCAACAAGGAGGGAGAAAGGTGGCGAGAAGAGAGAGAGAGAGAGAGAGAGAGAGAGGAAGGGACATAGCAAAGAAGATCAGGAAAAACCCAAAAATCCAAATCCTGAACAGAAAAAAAAACAGGGATTTTCTTCTTTTTGTCCCGAGGATCTGACAACAACCTCCAGTGAAGGATGGCCGAGGGAGGAGAGGGAGAGGAGGAGATCCAGTTCCTGCGAACGGTGAGTGTCTGCTCTTACTTTACCTTATCGGGAGGATTAACCTGCACTGGGGGGTTAATAAAAGAATATGCTTCTTTCTTTTCTTTTCTTTCTTTTCTTTCTTTTCTTCCTTTTCTTTTCTTTTTTTCTTTTCTTTTCTTTTCTTTTTTCTTTTCTTTCTTTTCTTTCTTTTCTTTCTTTTCTTTCTTTTCTTTCTTTTCTTTCTTTTCTTTCTTTTCTTTCTTTTCTTTTTTTCTTTTCTTTTCTTTTCTTTTCTTTTTTCTTTTCTTTTTTTCTTTCTTTTCTTTCTTTTCTTCCTTTTCTTTTTTTCTTTTCTTTTCTTTTCTTCACACTCTACACCATTTATTTAACACTTGATCTGAAACATAATCTGACACGTTCAACTCTTCACTTTTATCACTTTCTGCTTCCGAGCCTTTGGATATATTTACGTCCTGGTCTGTAGTTGCAGCTCTCGCAGCCAAGACCCTGTTCTGTATATAGTATATAGACTATTTTTGCTTTGGCCTGAATGTGCCGTGACCTGCTTATTAGTCGCTCTCTTTAAACTTGATTTGTTTAATCTGTCTCAACAGCTTCTAACATTCCATAATAATAACGTTTCATTGTGTCGCACCTTTCAGACAGAAAGTGATTGAAAATTAAATACATTGGATTTGATTACACACAAAATTATTAAAGGAAAATAAAAATAAGGAACTGATTATACGTGAATTATAAGATTTCAATAAAATAAATAAAAGTGCAAGAAATGAAGCGAAATTTGCATGGATTTGCACAAGACGGGAGTAAATGAAATATACAACACTAAGTCATTAGACGTTAATTATACAATTTCAGTAAAATAGAATAAGATGGAATGCAATAAAAGAATGCCCTCCTTATGAAACTAAAATATATTCCTAAATATACTGATGACCAATATATTACTGCCTGAAACTGAACATAAAAAATAAAGTTTTCTTTATAATCAACTATAACATATGTATAACATACTGAACAGATGAAATGACATTCTGCCTCAGTAATAATTAAAAACACAGAATAGAAAATAACACCTAGGTAACAAACGTAAATATATATAAATATAAACAGTGTAAGAAGTACAAAATACAAGAAAGACAATAGATATAAAAGGTCAAAGTCTAATTGTGCAAAATAACAGAACTGAGGTGATAACAAAATACAGTTAAAACTAAATATTATATTTATATAGTATACAGAAAAAATATATGTGTCAGTTTATTTCAATACAGTTAAAATACATAAGGAATTGACACGTATGAGAATATATGTTCATATATATTTAGTAATACACTTAAAAAATATATGGATGCACAGACATATACTGCATTTTCCACACTATGAGGCACACTGGAATATGAGGTGCATTAAGTGAAGTTAAAAATCCAAATTTTGAGATAAAAAGTCTAAATTATTAGATAAAAACAAAAATTGTGAGATAGAAAGTCTAAATTATTGGAAAAAAGTCAAAATTATTAGATTAAAAAGTCAAAATTATTAGATTAAAAAGTCAAAATTGTGAGAAAAAAAAGTCAAAATTATTCAATTCAAAGTCACTCAGCACAAGCAGAATTAATCCATAGATAAGGTGCACTGTCATTTGTGGATTTTTAATTTTCTCCAAAAATCACAGGCTTTTTATCTCATGATTTTGACTTTGACTTGTTCATTTTACTGTTTACTATTTGGTCATTTTTGTTCATTACCTCCACTAAGGAGGTATTGAATTCAGGTCCATTTGTCTCTCTGCCTGCCTGTCTGTCTGTCTGCCTGTCTGCCTGTCTGCCTGTCTGCCTGTCTGCCTGTCTGTCTGTCTGCCTGTCTGTCTGACTGCCTGCCTGTCTGTCTGCCTGTCTGTCTGTCAGCAGGATTAAACAAAAAGTTCTGAGCGGATTTTGATTAAACTTTCAGGAATGATAGATAATGGGTCAAGGAAGAACCCATTAGATTTTGAGCAATGAAGGTGAAAGGTCAAAGTTACAGTAAAGGTCAACAGCTAAAACACATCAGTGGTAATATCTGAGGATTCACACAATATAGAATCTGGTGTTTTTTTCATTCATATGGTCTGACCTTCAGACATCAGATGGTCAACACCTATGGATCTAACCTTTGACCCCTAACCTTCAGACATCAGATGGTCAACACTTATGGATCTAACCTTTGACCCCTAACCTTCAGACATCAGATGGTCAACACCTATGG
Source organism: Siphamia tubifer (assembly GCA_020466265.1). NCBI lineage: Eukaryota > Metazoa > Chordata > Actinopteri > Kurtiformes > Apogonidae > Siphamia > Siphamia tubifer. The sequence continues at coordinate 2,377,662 of CM035795.1, forward strand.
ATCTAACCTTTGACCCCTAACCTTCAGACATCAAATGGTCAACACCTATGGCTCTAACCTTTGACCCCTAACCTTCAGACATCAGATGGTCAACACCTATGGATCTAACCTTTGACCCCTAACCTTCAGACATCAGATGGTCAACACCTATGGCTCTAACCTTTGACCCCTAACCTTCAGACATCAGATGGTCAACACCTATGGATCTAACCTTTGACCCCTAACCTTCAGACATCAAATGGTCAACACCTATGGCTCTAACCTTTGACCCCTAACCTTCAGACATCAGATGGTCAACACCTATGGATCTAACCTTTGACCCCTAACCTTCAGACATCAGATGGTCAACACCTATGGCTCTAACCTTTGACCCCTAACCTTCAGACATCAGATGGTCAACACCTATGGATCTAACCTTTGACCCCTAACCTTCAGACATCAAATGGTCAACACCTATGGCTCTAACCTTTGACCCCTAACCTTCAGACATCAGATGGTCAATGCCGATGGTTCCATCACGTCACGTTTTGACGTCACATGGCATCATATCAAGCCTTGGCAGAGGTCTGCTGTCTCTGACTGTCTTGTTATAATTTAATTTGATACATGTTTTTATGTGTGACCTATTGAAGAAGAATTTTTAAGTTGATTCAATGTTTTACTTTTTTCAGTGTAGTTGATTACAAACTTGGTCCTCATGAGACATGAAAATGTGTGTGTGTGTGTGTGTGGCAGATCGACAGGGGCTGGTGCATCTGTTAGCATCGTTATCTATTTTTATCTGAGGAAAGTAGAGCCTGTCAGTGCAGGGTGAGCAACAAGCTAACCCAGAGGCTACAGGGGACAGCTGGCCAAATGTCTTCTGCTGGGGACAGCTGGCCAAATGTCTTCTGCTGGGGACAGCTGGCCAAATGTCTTCTGCTGGGGACAGCTGGCCAAATGTCTTCTGCTGGGGACAAGCCAACACACAGTCACAGTACACATACTTTCACTTCACTATTTCAAAGTGGACGGTGATGGAAGCGGGGAAAGACCCAGAATCTGAGATAAAACAGCTGATACATGGAGGAAAATATTATTAGACCGTCCATATGATTATATAATAGAATTCTGATGAAACCCATAGAAATGATGAAATGTTACTGGAGTTGTAAATGTGACTATTCCTTGTAACATTTGTTCATTTGTTTTTCAAAATAAAACCAAAAATAAGACAACGAAAAAAACAACTTCTTTCTTCATTAATTTTTTTCCAAAACCAAACTGAAAAAATCGGACAGTAATGCGTTGTTTTTTCAGTTTTGGTTTTTGTGTTTAAATGGATAACAGTCTTTTTTCGTTTCATCCAATTTTGACCTGAAGCAAATTGAATAAACTGGAAATGATATTTGAATTAAAATAATGTTGGGTCGTTTTAATTTGGTTTCTGTTGTTGATTACAGAGATAAAACAGCTGAGGTGGTGAAACATGGAGTACCGTATTTTCTCAACTATAAGGTTCACTTAAATTTCCTCCTCAGGTGACTTGGAATTTTGACTTTTTTCATGATTTCTGATGAAAACCATAGAAATGATGAAATGTTACTGGAGTTGTAAATGTGAGGAACCACCCTCTGAGAGCACAGACCTGCCCCCCCCCCCCCTGGATGCTGGACCTCGTCTCTGTAGTCTGTCTCGTTGTTATTGTGGATCAGTCCTACAATAGCCGTGTCATCAGCAAACTTAACAATGGTGTTTGTGGGGTGGATGGCTGAGCAGTCATGGGTGAAGAGAGAGTAGAGGAAGGGGCTGAGAACACACCCCTGCGGTGTTCCGGTGCTGAGGGTCAGAGTGGACGAGGTGTGGAGTCCCATCCTGACCCTATGTGGTCTGTTCTTTAAAAAGTCCAGTACCCATGTGCACAGTGAGCTGCCCAGTCCCAGGTTGCTTAGTTTTGTGACCAGTTTATGTGGGATTATTGTGTTGAATGCTGAACTGAAGTCGACAAACAACATTCTAACATATGTATTGTTGTGTTCCAGAAGTGAAAGTGCAGTGTGCAGAGCTGTTATAACTGCATCGTCCGTGGATCTGTTTGATCTGTATGCAAACTGATATTGGTCTAATGCAGTGGGTATGACAGCCTTGATGTGGGTGAGAACTAGTCTCTCAAAGCATTTGGTGATTATGGGTGTGAGTGCAACCGGGCGATAGTCATTCAGGCAGCTCACCGTGCTTTTCTTGGGTACTGGAATAATCGTGGTGGATTTAAAACATGTGGGGACCACACATTGCAGCAGCGAGAGATTAAAAATGGTGGTGAACACTCCCGCCAGCTGCTCAGCACAGGCCTTCAGGATGCGTCCAGAGACCCCATCAGGCCCCGCTGCCTTTCTGATGTTGATCCTGTTTAAGGCAGCTTGGACCTGGTGTCGCTGGAGCTGGAGGTGGTGGTCTTCCTCTGGTAGAGCTGGCTGCTGGTTGGTCTCTGTGTTCTGTCGTTCGAAACGAGCAAAGAACTGGTTCAGGGTGTTGGGGAGTGAGTTGTCCTTGGGGTTCAGGGCTGCTCTGCTAGGATTAAATCCAGTCAGGTGTTTTATCTCCTGCCACATGGTCCTGGAGCTGGTGTTTTTTGAAGTGCTCCTCAATGCGCTGATGGTACCTCCGCTTGGTTTCCCTGATGCCCCTCCTCAGCCTCCGCTGTGCCTCCCTGTACTCCAAGTCGGTCCCCGTTTTAAAAGCACAGTCACGCTCCCTAATCAGAGTCCGCATGTCCTTGTTAAACCACGGTTTCTGATTAGGGAAGACCTTAACAGTTTTTGTTTCCACCACAGTCTCTGTACAAAAATGTATGTAGGAGAGGACAGTGGCTGCATATCCTTCCAAGTCTGTCCCCTCTGCTAAGACATCCCAGTCAGTTGTTTCAAAACAGTCCTGCAGAGCTGAGGTTGCTTCCTCATTCCACACTTGGACTGTTTCGGTGGATGGTTTCTCCCTACTGACCAGGGGTCCGTATGTTGGAATGAGGGACAGAGCTAAGTGGTCTGAGCGGCCCAGATGTGAAAGGGGGGTGACTTTATAGGCATGTTGGATGTTGGTGTAGACCTGGTCCAATGTGTTATTGCCTCTTGTGGGAATGTTCACAGTCTTAAAAAACTTTGGCATAACGGTGTTAAAATCAGTATGGTTAAAATCCCCTGCCACGATGACAATGCTGTCTGGTTGGGCCGTCATGTGTATGTTTACAGCACCATGCAGCTAATCTAATGCTATCTTAGCATTAGCTTGTGGTGGTATGTAGACAGCAGTTATTAAAACAGATGTAAATTCCTGTGGCAGATAAAAAGGTCTACAGCTCAGGATCATGAATTCTATATCCGTTGAACAGTAAGCGTGGATAATTTTTGCATCCGTGCACCATTTGTTATGTGTGTAGATACACAGACCCCCCCCTCTGCTTTTACCGGAGTGACTGTTGCGGTCTGCTCGGTAAACACTGCGGCCTGCGAGCTCGATAGCACCGTCCGGCGTGTGTGCATCCAGCCAGGTTTCTGATAGGACCATCACACAGTGTTTCAGTGAACTCGATGTAATCCACAATCGTAGTTCGTCCATTTTATTGTGGAGTGATCTTACGTTGGCGAGGAAAAGGCTGGGGATCGCCGGTCTATGAGGGTTAGCTCTCAGCCTAGCCTTTATGCCTCCCCTCTTGCCCCTCCTGCGCCGCCGCCTCCTCAGTGCCTCCCGGAGAGTTGCTGCTCCCCCAGGGTGACGCTGGACCACCGGTGGTATCCAGTCCCAGTTAGATGTTGTTCGGATTTTTCCACCTATTGCCAGCAGCTCCGCTCTGCTATAACTTAAGGCCTCAGTCAGTCCGGTAAAAAGTATAAAACCACATAAAACACAAATAAAACACAGAGTACTGAGGTGAGAGTGCCTGGCTGCTACTGCGTCCGACCGCGCCGCCATGTTGCATTGATACTATCCAGTCATACACAGTGTCAGGTATGTGCACTTATTACTTATTTATTTATGTATTTATTTACTTGTTTATTTATTCATATATATATATATATATATATATATATATATATATATATAAATTTATTTATTTTCATTTATTATTTTAATTATTAATTGTATTTAATTATTTCAGTTACAGAAGGATGAGAGATATATGTGTCAACCACTAATCTGTTTGACCGTTTGTGTCGAGTTTTTCATATATATATATATATATATATATATATATATATATATATATATATATATATATATATATATGTGTGTGTGTGTGTGTGTGTGTGTACATACACATATATATATATATATATATATATATATATGTGTGTGTGTGTGTGTGTGTGTACATACATATATATATATATATATATATATGTGTGTGTGTGTGTGTACATATATATATATATATATATATATATATATATATATATATATATATATATATCGCAGGGTTAAACATAAAATCACAATGTCAGATTTTTCTAGTATCGAGCAGCCCTATTACTTAAGAATATCTTTTTGCACATTTCTTTCCAGGTCCATTAACACTTTAACAGTTCCAGTAAAAAAATTAATGAAATAAGTAACAACATGGACAATAACAGCAAAAAATTTTACCATAAACCAACAAAATAAGACACAAATGGCACAAAAGTGAAGAAAAAATAATAATATACAAGATAAATGTTGAAATGCAAAACAAAATCAGGAACAAAATTAACAAAAACGAATAAATATTTACAAAATCATAACTGAAGTATAAATAAATAAATAAATAACATTGTAATTTGGTTTCAATAGTTTTATTTTTGGCTTTTTCTTTTTTTTTTCTAAATCAGTTGTTTGTTGACACCTGTTTATTTCCATATTTCAGATCCATGAACAAAACTCAGTAAAATCACAGTAAAAAAACAGTCATTTTTTTCTGAACATTGAAACTAAAGCATGCTTTCAGGACATGTCATCAGAGGTTAAAGGTTGAACTAAACACTTTATGTGGGATAAAACCATTAGACAGCAGGACTTCAAACAGTAAAACAATGCAGCTCAGTGTGAATTATTAATGTCCTGTGTACTTCAATGGGTTTATCTTTAACTCTCACACAGCCGGGGTCAGGGGTTCAATCCCCACTGGGGGTGCAGGGCTAAAAATGTCCAGAGCTCATAATACTGTCAGACTCTTTGGATTAAACCTTCCACCAAATTGTCTGCGTTATCAGTCTTTTAATTAGCGGCGGTTATGGGAGGCATTGTGTGAGTCAGCTGTTTTTTCCTGCTGGATTTTTGTTCCTCTATGGGTTCTACTGGAGGTGAGGAAGTGGAAGTAGTATTCTGTTCTGACCTGGACCAGCTAGAGTGGCAGACACTAGCCATTAAGCTAGTGTCTGACACTAGCCATTAGGCTAATGTCAGACACTAGCCATTAAGCTAATGTCTGCCATATTGATTCACATATGTATTGGAATTTTTTGTTTTAAATCAATATGTTTCTTCAAAAATTTACCCCCCCCCATATTTAAAATATTCATTTTAAAGGAGTCATTCCATGGTTATTTCATTAATATTTATGTGTTCTCCATTGTTATTGAACACATTGTGTGTTGGTTCTGTTCAAAAAAACAGTTTACTTCTACTTCCTCATACATGTCCATGACATGATGATGAGGCGTCTGTGATTGGCTCAGAATGTGTGTGTGAATGTGTGAACACTTCCCCCCTGCTCTCTGACTCTGTGTGTGTTTACCTTTACCAGAGTATCGTCCAGCTAGGTTTGGTGACGTTGCTTGTTTTGAAAATGTGCAGGGAAAAAAATGAACCAGTATATAATGAAAGCATCTGTAAACAGTCTAGTGTTTGTGTCACAGGCTGTTAAAGCTTTGTCTTCAGGATGTTTTTGGCTCCATGATTCACTGCACTCATTATTAACCCCCCCCCCCCCCACACACACACACACACACACAGTATGAACGTTACAGTATATTAGCACACTCTCCCACTCCACTGTGTGTTAGTACAACTGCTAAATATGAATAAAAATGTTCATTTCATAGCATATTAATTTGATCTCATGTAGTGATGTGAGATATGCTGCATTGTTTATTATATTTAGAAATATTGCTCATTTGTGTGAATGGGAGGAAAATAAGATGATTCTCATGCAGGTCAGTGTGACTCTAATTTGAATCAGTCTGTTAACGTTACCACACTAAGGCTGAATTCTGTTTCACCCTTTAGCCCTACAGTAAGTAAAGTTTATTTACAGAGGGACTGTTGAGCTGCATTCTGTAATAAAGGTGCATTTGGTTATAAACGTCCAAAATGTAATAACTTTTTCATTTCATTTTGTAATAAACTGCCCCAACGCATTTTATAATACATTTTTCCTCATTATGTAATAAGTTATTATATTTTGATAAGATTATTACAAAATGCACTTGCAACTTTTTTATTCTCTACAAAATGTAATAACACGGTGCATAAGTTTATTTATTGGTCTTTATTTTACTGGATTTTTTAAAATTTGTATTTATTTGTTCATTTATCGTATTATATTCAATTATATTCATTGATTGTATTTAATTAATTAATTTATTATATCAAAATATTTTTGTTATTGTTTTATTTATTTTATTTTCAATTTATGTATTTTGATTTATTTTTTATATTTAGTCATTTATTTTCTTTTTTAATTTATTTATTTAGTTTTATTTATTACCCCTTTTTACATTTATTCATTCATTCATTCGTTCATTTTATTTTGTAATATTTATTTATTTTTTAATCATTCATTTTACTTAATTATTTTATTTGTTATAGTGTATTCAATTATACTTATTTATTGTATTTAATTAAATGTTTTATGTATTTTTAAAAATGTATTCATGTATTTTATTTATTTATTATTTTTTATATTATATCAAATAATTTTTGTTCTTGTTTTATTAATTTATTTTAATTTATTTTTAATTTTTATTTATTTATTTATTCATTCATTCATTTTATTTAGTAATTTTATTTTTGTAATTTTTATCTATTTTTAATCATCCATTTTACTTCATTATTTCAGCTACAGAACGATGACAGTTAAACGTACGTTCAGTGTCGACCACTAATCTCTTTGAGCATTTGTGTCGACACCACACACGTGTTATTTACGACTGAGGACTTTTTCATATCGCAGGATTAAAAAAAAAATCACAATGTCGCTCATCCCGATTTAATTTGATCCAGATGAGACGAAGTGTTCACAGCCCAGCGTTTGTACTTTGTCAAACAAACGACCACCACGTCTTCCATGGATCCGTTTTTTTTTTTTTATAAGTTCACATTTTACCTCTGTGGTCATTTACACTCGTAACCTGATTCTCCAAGACCATTTAAAAGCAGGTGTGAATCGGGTGTTTGACCTTAGTCATTTTACATTATGGTTCAACTATTTCAGTGTGTATTCCACTGCTGACTCTGCAGAAACAAGAACGGCACAAAGACATTTAGGTGATGTTATAATGATCACATTCTCTACAATTATTTACAAACTATCTTCTTCAGACATTACATGTGTTTTCAATATTTTAATCAGATGAATCATAAAACAAATGACTTTAGTGCTGGTTAGTTAATATAATTTTTATATATATATATATATATATATATATATATATATATATATATATATATATATATATATATATATGTTGGTGTGTTATTCCACATATATGCTGTTTATACATTTTACTTATTTTAGTCATTTTTGTTGAATATTTTGCCAGTATTCTTGATTATTTATATCAATTTCTGATTATTTTGGTCATTTTTGCTAATTTTCTTGATTAATTTGTTATATATGTTGATTACACTGTATTTTCTTCAGATATTAAATATGTAAAACCTTTTCATACTTTAATGAGATGAATCATAAAATAAATAACTTTAGTGTTGGTCAGTTGATGTTTTTAATATATATGATGGTGTGTTATTCCACATATATGTTACTTTATGTTCATGTAAAAAATTTGTAAATATTCCACTAGAAACAACCTGTAAAGTCAATGGATCATAATGTCATAGTATCATAGTGTTTGGAAGTAGATCTGGTAGATCTGGTAGATCTGACAGCAACATTAAAACCTATTCTACTGTTCATTCTAATGATTTCACATTGTGAGCCCAGACTGATCTGAGAAACTTGATCCAACCATCATTTAAGACTTGAGTTTTCTTCATCACTAACACACATGTGGGAACATTTCATTAGTTTGATTCCAGAAGAATTTGACTGTAGACCAGTGTTATTGGACGGTGTTAAAGATGACTAGAAATGAAGAAAAATAATCAGAAAATGAACAAAAAATGTTAAAATAATAAATAAAAAGAATGAAAATAATCAAAATATTCACAAAGGAAAGTGTATGTCGTGCATGTTCACATTAATTGTTTTGTAAGTGGAAAAAGAAGCTTGTCTAAAACTAAATCCTGTGACAGATGGAGACTCTGGGAAAATGATAGTACATAAGGAGCATCTTCAGCACTGCTCCACTGATGGTGTTCACACAACAAAAGGCCACACACAGATTAGTCAGCAGTGCCGCTCTCTTCTATTCTGGGCTTCATTGTGTTATCCAGCCCAGGCGTGTGAGTGACTCATGCTAGGGTGAGTGAGCGTGGTTTGGCCTGAGCGCCTGTAGACGGTACGCTCTGCTGGGCTTCAGCCAGGACACCTGCTGGAACACTACCACCTTAACCTACAACCGCAGGTTTCCAATATTCACCAGCCTCCTTAAAATAACACATGGCACTGTGGCGCTCCCACAGGTCGCTTAACCCTTGTGTTCTGTTGAAAATTATTTACATTGGTTTTGTTGTGGGTCATTTTGACCCGTACTGTATAAATCCACTAAATACAGTCACTCTGAGAGAGCAAACCTCCACCAAGGCAGAATGAAGACAGGTCCACCAAGGAGGTTCTGTTTTTACTGTAGTTTGTCTGTCTGTCTGTCTGTCTGTCTGTTAGCAAGATAACTCAAAACGTTATGGATGGATCTTGATTAAATTTACAGGGTAGGTTGGAAATGGGGTGATCTGGAAATGGGGGGACGGATGGACAGAGTGTCACAAGGAACAAATGTTTACATTTTGGTGGTGATCTGGAAGAGATCCTGGATCACTTTGTTTTTTTTCTTTCACATGGTCTGACCTTCAGACATCAGATGGTCAACACCTATGGCTCCATCACATCACGTTTTGACGTCATATGACGACATATCAAGCCTTGGTGGAGGGCTGCTGTCTCTGACTGCCTTGTTCAATACTGTTTTTTTTTCCTCAAATTTCCTGTCCACCACCGAAACTAGACACAGAGGAAGGCCATGGTGATGCAAAGTGACATTAAAATAATAAAATGACTATGAAATGAGGCTTCAATGACTGACAGCAGGTTTAGATGTTTGACAATGTTCAGTCAGTTCTATTCACAGGTGTCATTCCATGGTTATTTCATTAATATTACTGTGTTCTCCATTGTTATTGAATACATTGTATGTTGGTTCTATTTAAAACAAATGCTCAGATTGTTTTGTTTCCAGCTGTTTTTTCACGGTAGAAAAATTACTTGAGGTTGAACAACAGAGTTTACGATACTTCCTCATCTCTCTGATTGGCTCAGAATGTGTGAAGGAACACTCCCCCCTTCCCTCTCGCTCTCTGTATGTGTTTACCTTTACCAGAGTAACACCCGGCTAGGTTTCGTGCTGTTGTTTGTTGTGAAAATGTGCAGTAAAAAAAACAGTCTTTATTTCCACAGAGACACATGAACCAGTTTGATCCAACATTTTTTTCCAGTTTGTGCAGCAGCTACTGTGGTGCCATCTTCTTTTGTAGATGCTAATGCTAATGCTACTTCAGATTGGCTGCAATAGAGGACGGGCTTAACCCCACGTGGGTGACGCTAAAGTGCATCTGTTGTCTTTTTCTGGGTCCCTGGTTCCTGTTGTTGTTTAGTGTGAATGCAGTATGCAGCCAGTGGAGGTGATGAACCACTGTTAAAGGCAAATGACACCTTTAAGAACTTCTATTGAAGTATATTATACAGTCATTAATGTACTAATAAATTAATGGAAAATGCTTTTGATTCCATGAACATTCCACACAGTGTTTTTGTTCATTCCATTCATCTTTACCTTTGTCATACGGTCTACTGAAAAAATAATAAAAACTTAGCCTTAGAGTCGTCCTCGGTGGTCTGGACAGATTTGACCAGATCTTCTTCTTTCAACAGTGTGAAATTTAACAATTTACAATGTTACCATCTTCTTTGAACTATCTCATAAATGTTGAAATCACATTGAACGTCCTGAGCACCACCCCCCCCCCATCTCTCCGGCTGTTCTAATCTAGCATCTACCATTTTAGAAGTGATCTATAACATCTGCAGGAACATGATAAACAAGAAAGAGTTGACGTCAAATAAGCAGTATTGACAGTAAGAACTGTCACTCAGAGCGTTTACAGATCATTTAAAGGTGTGGTGGGAGATCTTGGAAAAAAATGCTCCAGCAATTCAACACAAGTGAGATTTTTAAAATATACACTATATACACAATATACACAAATATACATATCCTTTTCTTCAGCCCACCCCTCGAAAACCACGCCTTCATGATTCACAAATAGATGAACTCCCACGCTGTCTCGAGCTTTCACGGAAGTTCATGACCATTTGTGAGAACTCACGTCGATTAGCCAACGAGCAACATCACAATGACGGGATGAATACGATACCCATAAGCCATTAGTATGTCCAATAGTGATGCGCGGTTAGGGGGTTTTACAGAAATCCGCCCCGCCCAAACCCAAGACGTGGCTCGGCCCGCCCCGCCCAACCCGCATGATGTCACGTATGGATAAACCCAACCCGCCCGCTATCAACCCACGAGCTTAAATTTGTCTCTAAACTCACATAGTACATTCGCAGCATCTTTACCTTGTGCTTCTAATGTTAAAAGTCATGAAGCATCATTTTTGCCTCCTTTCTAACGTCTCAATATGCACTCCAGCACATAAAATAGACTCCACCCACATCATCACTCTATAAAGCCAACACATACAACGTTTCCGTACAACCTTCGCATCGCCTGTTTTAATCTTCTCCCTGATCAAGTCCCACATTTTCACTCTTATCTCTGAGTGTTCAGGGAGATTTGGCGCTAATAACAAATAACAAAAAGTTGGGATAAAAAAGCATTCAAAACAGGAAGTGACGGGCTTGTACATGCGCGAGCCGAGCACACACACACACACACACACACACACACACACACACACACCCACACACGCACACACGCACACACACACACACACACACACACACGCACACACGCACACACACACACACACACACACACACGCACACACACTCACACACACACACACACACCTCAGTGGGTATTGATCGTCCCTGACCCGCCCCACCCGCATCCACATTATGTATTAATACTGCGACCCAGCCCGCCGACTCGCGGGTCACCCGCGGATATCCGCTGGCCAGTGGGTAGCCCACGCAACACTACTGTCCAAATATTATAGAATCATAACGGTATCATCTTACCTATGGACAAACAGGACACACTACAGACACACATTTGTTGAATTATAGATGAATAATAACTAAATCACTCTGAGCGCAGACCTCAGTGAAGCAGCACCAGTCTGCCAAGGTTTGGATCTGAATGTTTGTAACTTATTTGTAAACTAGTGTTCCGTGTTCACTAACGATTATATTTTATTAAAATAAAAATTCCCAGAAATCCTGGCTCCTGTTTTTCACATATGTCCATTTCAATATTCGACCACGTATGACGTCACTCTGACGTTATGTGACGTCGCACAACGACCAAATGTCACATGTTAGATCTAATGTTAAATATGAAGCACAAGATATTGTCTGATTTAACTTTTGCAAATATACCGTTGTCATGGAGCCTATGGGTGTTATCTCATCTGAGGTCAGATGAAGGGAATGTAAGAAAAAACTGATACGATCTGTTCTGGATTCTGAGATACCACCACTGATGTGTTTGAACTGTTGACCTTCACTGTGACCTTGACCTTTGAAGAGAACCTCCTTCATGGAGGTAATTATATAAGTTCTGTGATGTTTGCAAATGTTTTTAATGAACATCGTGAATGAAATGAAAATTGAAATTTTTGCCATAAAAATGTATTAAATTATTTCTTCAAATCGTTGTGCTGCGACGCTTAACGGTTCATGGTTGGAATGACCCAGACCAGTGAGTGTGAAGGGAGTGTTTGAGTTCCAGTCTATAGCAGCACTTTCTTTTTATAGTGTTCCACTATAAGTGCACTCGCTCTGGAGGGAAGAAGCAGAGGAGTCAGTGTCCTAGTTACTACCATCTACTGGGAGATGGAAGTGTGTGTGTGTGTGTGTGTGTGTGTGTGTGTGTGTGTGTGTGTGTGTGTGTGTGTGTGTGTGTGTGTGTGTGTGGACATACATGTGTGTGTGTGTGTGTGTGTGTGTGTGTGTGGACATACATGTGTGTGTGTGTGTGTGTGTGTGTGGACATACATGTGTGTGTGTGTGTGTGTGTGTGTGTGTGTGTGTGGACATACATGTGTGTGTGTGTGTGTGTGTGTGTGTGTGTGGACATACATGTGTGTGTGTGTGTGTGTGTGTGTGTGGACATACATGTGTGTGTGTGTGTGTGTGTGTGTGTGTGTGGACATACATGTGTGTGTGTGTGTGTGTGTGTGTGTGTGTGTGTGTGTGGACATACATGTGTGTGTGTGTGTGTGTGTGTGTGTGTGTGGACATACATGTGTGTGTGTGTGTGTGTGGACATACGTGTGTGTGTGTGTGTACATACATGTTTGTGTGTGTGTGTGTGTAGACATACATGTGTGTCTGTGTGTGTGGACATACATGTGTGTGTGTGTGTGTGTGTGTACATACATGTGTGTGTGTGTGTGGACATACGTGTGTGTGTGTGTGTACATACATGTGTGTGTGTGTGTGTGTAGACATACATGTGTGTGTGTGTGTGTGTGTGGACATACATGTGTGTGTGTGTGTGTGTGTGTGGACATACATGTGTGTGTGTGTGTGTGTGTACATACATGTGTGTGTGTGTGTGTGTGTGGACATACATGTGTGTGTGTGTACATAAATGTGTGTGTGTGGACATACATGTGTGTGTGTGTGTGTGTGTGTGTGTGTGTGGACATACATGTGTGTGTGTGTGTGTGTGTGTGTGTGTGTGTGTGTGGACATACATATGTGTGTGTGTGTGTGGACATACATGTGTGTGTGTGTGTGTGGACATACATGTGTGTGTGTGTGTGTGTGTGGACATACATGTGTGTGTGTGTGTACATACATGTGTGTGTGTTTGTGTGTGTGTGTGTGTGTGTACATACGTGTGTGTGTGTGTGTGTGGACATACTTGTGTGTGTGTGTGTGTGTGTGGAGACAGAGGTGCACTTTCTCCTGAAATGCCCAAAGTATAATCCAGAAAGAAGGGCATTTTTCAAGGAGCTGGAGCTCTGGATCCCAGAGTTCCAGGACCTAGAGGAGGCAGATCAGCTGCAGGTGGTTCTGGGAGGAGGTTCCGGACCAGTAGCCAGATCTGCAGCCAGGTACATCCTGTTGTGCCACAACCTGAGGGACAGTGGGTGAAGCTACAGGGTGTTATGACACCGTTATTGATCATATTGATCATACTGACCATGGTGAGGAATATACGTGTGTACGGCACATTTCCTCACCGGTCTATAAAGTGGTTTTTTTATTTCTATTTCTATCTGTATTGTATTTTACCTGTTATTTATATAATTATTAATATTTTTTTTTTTTTTTTTTTTTTTTTTATTTTATATTGTCTATATTGTGTGATATTTGTTTTTGTGTTCTCTGCGCTTTGGCAACATTAATGTAAACATTTTTCATGCCAATAAAGCACCTTTTGATTTGATTTGATTTGATTTGTGTACATACGTGTGTGTGTGTGTGTGGACATACATGTGTGTGTGTATGTGTGTGGACATACATGTGTGTGTGTGTGGACATACATGTGTGTGTGTGTGTGTGTGTGGTGTCCTGGTTAAAGCCAATTTAAATTTATCTGAAGTTTTACACATGTCAAGGTTATATAACAACTTTTAAACAACTATAAATCAATGTCAAACTGACGTTTTTCTCTAAAGTTTATTTTATTTTGTTGGTTTATTTGTCAGTGGAGGTAGATGTGCTTCTGCAGGGTTGGTCTTTTTTCTCAACATTTTTCTCCTTTTTCTCAATGCTAAGGCTGAACCATATTAGGAAAACACTGCTATTGTTGATATATAGTGGTACCTCTACTTACGAAATTAACTTGTTCCAGATGTGTTTTTTGTACCGCTAATTTTTCATAGTTGCATTTTACATGTGACGGTTCCAAATACTACCCCTTAAACTCTTTAAAAATTATTACAATTGACCAATTTTGTAGGAAACGTGTTAAAAGTAAAAGAAAATGTAGATTTTAGATGTACTTTATTGGTCTCAGTGGGGAAATGTTAACCTGACTCATGTCATCTGGCTGCGTTTAGCTATCCTCACAAAACCATCTGAGTACCGTGCAGTTCAGGTCACAGGGTCGGACTACCCAGCGGCGTTGTGTCTGGTGTGACGTAAAGCATAAGCGATGGCAGTGTAGTCTTTTCAGATACACAACAATGGCAGCGTGTGTTACGTATCCCAGGGTCTAAATGGACTGGACTATTTCCAGTGTTTTGTCTACGGACTGGACTATTTCCAATGTTTTGTCTATGGACTGGACTATTTCCAATGTTTTGTCTATGGACTGGACTATTTCCAGTGTTTTGTCTATGGACTGGACTATTTCCAGTGTTTTTTCTTCCACATGTTCATTCATTAACAGATGAACAGAGGACGACTGTGGAAGAGTTTGTTAATAAATGATGTTTTCTTTCTTCTTCTGACCAGGTTTGTTAACAGTTTAATCTATCAGATGGTTCCATTGGTGGGTACAGAAATAGTACCAGTGCAGAAGCCCATGGTTACTGTGGTACCCCCCTGGTTGTGTTGGTAGAGGTCCCAGTCACAGAGGCTGGTACTGAAGTAGGGCTGACAGTAATGGAACTGGAGGAAGAAATGACAACCACATCTGTAACAGATGTTGGCAGCTAGTGTTCGGTACCACTGACTCAGTCACGGTGACGGACAGATTCTTCATCGAATCACGTTCAAGAATTTTAGATAAGGTCCCTCCTTTGAAAACGGATCAGTTGTGGAAGGGCCCTAGAGGGTATCGTGATATAACATCTGCAACAGTCAGATTAGGTAAATGTGTCTTCACTGACTGAACATTAAACCATTGAAATGAACCAGACATGTGGGTCATTTTCATCCCAGACATGTGGGTCATTTTCATCCCAGACATGTGGGTCATTTTCATCCCAGACATGTGGGTCATTTTCATACCATTGTGTTTGTTTTAATTGTCACTTTCACCTTCAGTGGTGTTATTTGACAGATGTTTGGTGGGGTGTAGATCTTTGATGACTTTTCGTGATCTTCCTGGGGTGAACAGGGCATATATGTTGTCGGGGTGGAGGATGGCATGACTCGTGCTGATGGAATAATGGCTGAGTTAAAAAGTCAAACTTTTGAGCTCTCCTGTTTCACTTCTATCGATAACACAGTCTGCTTCTTCACTGTCTTTGGGCTAGGGTTGTCACGATACTAAAATTTCCAACTCGATACCGATACTAAGGATAATACTCGATACTAATTTCGATACTGGAGATGTGAGGGATTCCTTTTAAAATGACCTCCATGGACTGTTAAAAAAAGGTAGTGAGTGCGGGTGCAGAATAAATGCATGTCTATCTCTTGGTAAGTTAAGGTAGGTCTATCTTTTTGCTCAAGCCCTTCTGCAGTGCTAACTGTAAGCCTCTTTATGGTCGAGCGATTATGTGCGCGGGCGGCAGCGTATTGCATCATGTGACCACCGCGGACCCCTTGCGGGACTATGGCAAGCCAAAGTGTTCACATAGCCACGCGTTGTCTTTATTATATCACACGTTACAGAACGTGTTCTAGAACGTGTGCCATTGTGCGTGCCAGTGCGCGTCCTGTAACGCGTGATATAATAAAGACAACGCGTGGCTATGTGAACACTTTGGCTTGCCATACGGGACTAGCAGCGCGCACGTCAAAAATGATAGGCTGACATGCTCACGGTGGCCTCCGTGGTGGTAACGTGATACTATGCGCTACCGCCTGGCTGCCGCCCGCGCGCATAAACGTCGACTATATGGAGGCCTTTAAAAGCAAAGTTGCATCGGATGGTCCAATCACAGACCTATAGAAATAGTGTATAGGTCTGTGGTCGCACTGGCGTCATCCCGTGTGCTGTCAGAGGCAGCTGGAGAAAAAAAGAGACTTTAACTTACACGCCGGCATTACGGCTGTGCCAGAGCTGACCGCGTTGATGCCTGTTTACAATTCTTAACGTTACCCGCTACAAAAAAGCGGCGACGCGACATAAAAACAAAAATCGATTTTCCAGCAACTTAGTATCTAATTAGATACCAAGGGTCAATATCGATTTAGTATCTAAAATCGATTTTTTTGACAACACTACTTTGGGCTCATCATAGATAATGAATGTGTGCTGTGGTGGGGTATCGGTGGGTGGCTCTGTTATTTACATGTGTATGGTTAGAACTCTGTGATGAATAAGGGTCAAAGGTCACCAAAAGCATACAGGTTTGGGTACTTTTCTCTTGTTGGTTTTGTTTGTTTTGTTCTCCTCTTTCTCCTCCTCTTTCTTCTTCTTCTGCATTTTGTCTTTTTTCTGCAGACATACACCTTTACCCCACTTCCATTTTTCATCTAAAGTGTCCTTGTCCTGTTTCTCTGTCTTTTACACACACACACACACACACACACAGCAGCTGTGTGTACTTTACACAACAAACAGGTGTCCTGCTTCCACTCAACTGTTCAGAGCACGAGACACAAACACAAATACAGACACAGGGAAACCTCCTGCACACAGTACGTGGTACAAAACTGCTGTGTGTGTGTTTGTGTGTGTGTGTGTGTGTGTGTGTGTGTGTGTGTGTGTGTGTGTGTGTGTGTGTGTGTGTGTGTGCAGAGTGTCAGTGATTAACGCTGTCAGTGTTGAGCTGCCAACAGCAGAACAGTTCACAGTTTAACCACTAACTTTTATTAAATACTGTAGTTGTTGGAAACAGCAGAAAAAGTCAAATGAATAAAAAACATTATTTTAATTCAGGGTGATGATTTAAATGTATTTATTTATTTATTAGATTAACTAAGATTGATCCCCAAGGGGGAACACATGCTCCAATCAAGTACAAGTTTAAGAAAAAAAATGCAATCACACGTTAAGAATATAATCTATCTATCTATCTATCTATCTATCTATCTATCTATCTATCTATCTATCTATCTATCTATCTATCTATCTATCTATCTATCTATCTATCTATCTATCTATCTATCTATCTATCTATCTATCTATCTATCTATCTATCTATCTACCTACCTACCTGGAGATGGACATTTGGGGACGTGGACATTTGGGGACGCTGCAGTGTTGTGTGTAGTCTTTAACGTCTTTTGAACATTCCAGCTGAATAAGGCCCATTGTATTAATTTTAACAGCTCTACTTGTAAGACAAGTGTAGAAAAAGTATACTTAAGGAAAAAATAAAGCTAATTTCCTAAAAGATAAGATAATTTTTTCCTGTCTTGAAATTACTTTTTTGCATACGAAACTAAAAGCAGTGACCTGTGTTGGATTATATTTGTAGAGACATGAATCAAATGTAATGTGTTTTGGGGACAGTGGGGGG
>CM035795.1:2400562-2426505 GCA_020466265.1 Siphamia tubifer
ACAACTGAAAATCAAATCCACAACCAGTCTCAAAGGCCTTTGTCGTCCCTCGCGATGGCCGTTGGTTGTCAGTGGCGCCATCGTACTGTGAACAGGATTCGATATTCTGCCACAAAAGCACAGTTTGTATAAATATGTAGGGGGTGCTATAGAGTGACTTATTTGAAATGTTGTGTGTTGAGTGGGTGTAGAACTCGTGAGCCTGAAAACTGAGTCAAATTTCAGTCAAATCGGTGTTCGTATGTCCGAGGGGAAGCCATTTATGTAGTGATAATTTTTCCTGAAACCTTCACAAACTTTGCAATGCCATAGCACAAAAAACGATGCAACTTTGGATAACTTTTGATGTCCCACTTGTCTCGATCTCGTTCACTGATTTCCTCCTTTGGCCCAACAGCCAAGGAGGAGTTTGTGAAATTCTGATGACAGTGAAAATTCATGACTCAACTATGTTGAAATTTCAATCCAACATGGCGGACTTCCTCTTGGTTTATGGGTGTGACCATCACAAGGTTTTCTGTTCGTCATCATATGATGAACATGTGTTCCGATTTCCATAGCTCTAACTTCACTAGGGTGTGATCTGGCCTAATACAAACTATTTCCACTTTTCTAGGGGGCGCTGTCGACACATTTCTTTACCGACTTTTATCAAACTGTAGATTCTTGCTTTGTTTGATACTTCTGAAGTGTGTGCAAAATTTGGTGAGTTTTCATACATGTTCAGGGGGTCAAATTTGAGCTAAAATGGCTGCCATCATTGAGATCACAGCACATTCTATAGGCTTCGGGCTGGACGTGGTCCGCAGCGGAGGCCTAATTATTTCTTGAAATCAGATTAGTTCCAGATCTACTGACTATAAATCAGTTTTTATATCTGACTGAAAAGTTCCTCTTTAGGTGATTTTGTCTGATTTTAAATATGATCAGATAAGTTGATTAAAAATGCCCAGTATATTATATTTATCCACTGATTAAAAATGTTAATAAGTGTGCAGTGTGTGCTGACGTATGGACGTCCTCTGTTTTCAAAGGGAAACCCCTGTCGTAGTCCATCAGCGAAGTATCGATCTGCTCGTCTGCTCCGCCCACAGACACTCCTGTGTGCTGTCGGTGGATCTTTTTATGTCTGCAGGAATTCAATGGATGTCCTGAGTTGGGCTGCATCAGCACATGTAATCACTCCCTGTCTGGAGCTGGAAACACAGAATGAAGACACTGTTCATTTGGTTACAGCTTCAGAAACAGACTGAAACAGGAAACAAATGCACGGACCAAACAGACTGAAACCAAACCAAAAATGTTTTTAACCCTTTTAAGACCATTGTGTCACATGTTTTTTACATCCAGTGTTTGTGCTGTTTTGAAACTTCAAACTTTTAGCTGTAGTTTCTGTTCTAGAACACATGAGGGTAGAGCCTGCACTGCCTGAGGGAGGGAGGGGGGGGGGGGGGTGTTTACACGAAGATGATTGCGGTTAAATATGATAGCATATGTTATGGGAAGTGCCTTTTGTTTACGTGGTGCTGTCGGGGTGTGAATATGCACATATTTTAACACTCCTTGAAGACAAATATACAGGAGTCGTTTCAGCTATTGTACACAAATTACACACATACTATAGCCCAACAGAGACGGGTGGACAGTATTCAGAGAATGCCTAATTTCACCCATTCATGAATTAGAGCCAAAAATGTGATTTTGACCTTTCTGCTAAATGCGACCTTGACCTTTGACCTTTTGCAATATTGATAATTTATATATATGTTATGATAATATATTCGGTATTGATTAAGTTATATATATGATATGTCTGTTTGACACACATATACAGTGTTACACGAGTTACTTTTGCCACATGTCACCTTTGACCTGCAGAGATCTAAAAAACTATTGGTCGTAGGTGGTAACATCAATTATGAGAATTGTACAAATCTGCATTTCGCATCGTTCTATGAGCCTCCGTTGTTGAGTTACAACCCATAATGTGTTTTTGGCCTTTTAGATAATTGGGACCTTGACCTTTGACCTTTACCCAAATGGATCATTACATCTGATGCGCATTAGCTATATGTATATGTACATGTAATTTCATGGTGATATCTCAAGTATTCATTGAATTATAGCATGATATGTCTCTGTGGACACACACGCATACACACACACGCATACACACACACGCAAGGTGATTACAATAATCTCACCCAACATTGGATGGATGAGATTAAAAACAGAAAAGGACATGTCGACTTTAGTATCACAGTACCACAGTATCTGACAAAAAGTCTAAATTCTCAGATAAAAAGTCTAAATTATGAGTGTACTGGAATCTGTGAGTATGTTAATGCTAACGGTGTCAGTTGCTTCTGTTGGTGGAATTAGTAAAACCCAATTTCAGGTGGGGCAGACAGTCTACCACTGTAGTGGTTTGTGTCATGCTAACACAGGACACACCAGTCAACACACAACAAGATATATTATTACGGCCATGAAGTGAGCCCCCAGTCTCTCGTCCCACACTCAAATGTCACCGTCTCCTTTCAGACTGGAATGAACGTGTCTTGGCAAAAAATATATTCTCTTCAGATTAAACCTATTTTTATAACCGAGTGTCCAGTGAGATGTCTACACTATAACTCTGAAGTCCTCTTATTGGCGTTGGATGAATACCTTTATCATTTAAACTGTAGTTTAAATATAAGTTAAAGTCAGGTCTTTAGTTCCTTTAAGAAACTGAGTCAACAAAGTTCTTCTGTTTGAGGACAAAGTGCTGTATGTTTGTATCCAGAGCAGACCACAGCACCTCTCAAATCTGCCCAGTGTGGCAGACTCAGAACATCAAAGAACAGGAATTCACCAAAGCAACACAAAAGACAATCAACAAGTGTAACACAACACAGCTGTTGAGGTCAGTTTAAGTTAACATCTGGACCACTATAAACCTCAACAAAAGAACACAGATAACAATCTGTGGGACAGTCATGTTGGACAGTTTCTCGTCGTGCTTCAAGCATAGGTCACCATTTATTACCCCAGGGTCTCCTTGGGATCCATTTTATGTGATCCCTTCCCATAGGTTGCAGACAAACCTCCAACAGGCATTCTAGAAAGGTGTTTATTACATACTGACAAACAAACTTAGTAAAATACAATAAGAAACTAACATTTAACAAAACATAACCTAATTTTTCCAACACAAACGAAAAGCAGGAAAGTGGGAAATGTGGCTCCGCCTACTAAACTACAGCTAACAACAAACAAACCAAAAATGAAAAGGGTCTAAAAGTGATAAAGATAAAGCTGAACAGTGGATGGACCAGATAGTAATGTAGCTACAGTCATTAAGATTGGTGCAATGTTCAGTTGAAGGTAAATCAGACGTTCCACCTGTTAATTCACTAAGTTATGGACCTTGTTTAACTTGTGCCAATGTGTCGGAATAATCGATATATGGCTGCTCAGTATAATCGAATATCGATATACTGAGCAGCCATGGCTCAGTTGGTAGAGCAGGTCGTCCATTAACCAAAAGGTTTTGTGGTTCGATTCCCGCTCTGTCCTAGTCAGTCCGTTGTGTCCTTGGGCAAAGACACTTCACCCTCCTGCCTCCAGTGTCACTCACACTAGTGTATGAATGAGTATGAATGTTGGGTGGAGGTCAGAGGGGCCGTAGGCGCGAAATGGCACCCATGCTTCTGTCAGTCTGCCCCAGGGCAACTGTGACTACATATGTAGTTTACCACCACCAGAGGGAGTATGTGAGAGTGAATGAATAATGGAACACTAATATGAAGCGCTTTGGGTGCCTATATATATATATATATATATATATATATATATATATATATATATATATATATATATAGGCTATATATGCTATATAAATCTAATCCATTATTATTATTATTATTATTCTAATATAATTATATATATATATTTTTTTTTATTAGAAGAAGAAGAAGAATAATCTTGGTCGCAACCAGACTTGCTGTGGTTGTAACAATGACAAAAATGTCTGCCCATTCCTGCGAGACTGAAGTCGTTAGTGGCATGTAGCACAGTTGTGATGTTGTCATAGAGACCCTGTGAAAGTCCAGAACATCAGTTAGTTGTCAAAGTAACATCAGTTAGTTGTCATTAGTAACAGCAGTTAGTTGTCATTAGTAACAGCAGTTAGTTGTCATTAGTAACAGCAGTTAGTTGTCATTAGTAACAGCAGTTAGTTGTCATAGTAACATCAGTTAGTTGTCATAGTAACATCAGTTAGTTGTCATTAGTAACATCAGTTAGTTGTCATTAGTAACAGTAGTTAGTTGTCATAGTAACATCAGTTAGTTGTCATTAGTAACATCAGTTAGTTGTCATTAGTAACAGCAGTTAGTTGTCATAGTAACATCAGTTAGTTGTCATTAGTAACAGCAGTTAGTTGTCATAGTAACATCAGTTAGTTGTCATTAGTAACAGCAGTTAGTTGTCATAGTAACATCACTTAGTTGTCATTAGTAACATCAGTTAGTTGTCATTAGTAACAGTAGTTAGTTGTCATTAGTAACAGCAGTTAGTTGTCATAGTAACATCAGTTAGTTGTCATTAGTGACATCAGTTAGTTGTCATTAGTAACAGTAGTTAGTTGTCATTAGTAACAGCAGTTAGTTGTCATAGTAACATCAGTTAGTTGTCATTAGTAACAGCAGTTAGTTGTCATTAGTAACATCAGTTAGTTGTCATAGTAACATCAGTTAGTTGTCATAGTAACAGCAGTTAGTTGTCATAGTAACAGCAGTTAGTTGTCTTAGTAACATCAGTTAGTTGTCATAGTAACAGTAGTTAGTTGTCATTAGTAACAGTAGTTAGTTTTCATAGTAACATCAGTTAGTTGTCATAGTAACAGCAGTTAGTTGTCTTAGTAACAGCAGTTAGTTGTCATAGTAACATCAGTTAGTTGTCATAGTAACATCAGTTAGTTGTCTTAGTAACAGCAGTTAGTTGTCATAGTAACATCAGTTAGTTGTCATAGTAACAGCAGTTCGTTGTCATAGTAACATCAGTTAGTTGTCATAGTAACAGCAGTTAGTTGTCATTAGTAACAGCAGTTAGTTGTCATAGTAACAGCAGTTAGTTGTCATTAGTAACAATAGTTAGTTGTCATAGTAACAGCAGTTAGTTGTCATTAGTAACAGCAGTTAGTTGTCATTAGTAACATCAGTTAGTTGTCATAGTAACAGCAGTTAGTTGTCATTAGTAACATCAGTTAGTTGTCATTAGTAACAGTAGTTAGTTGTCATTAGTAACATCAGTTAGTTGTCATTAGTAACAGCAGTTAGTTGTCATTAGTAACAGCAGTTAGTTGTCATTAGTAACAGCAGTTAGTTGTCATTAGTAACAGCAGTTAGTTGTCATTAGTAACAGTAGTTAGTTTTCATAGTAACATCAGTTAGTTGTCATAGTAACAGCAGTTAGTTGTCTTAGTAACAGCAGTTAGTTGTCATAGTAACATCAGTTAGTTGTCATAGTAACATCAGTTAGTTGTCTTAGTAACAGCAGTTAGTTGTCATAGTAACATCAGTTAGTTGTCATAGTAACAGCAGTTCGTTGTCATAGTAACATCAGTTAGTTGTCATAGTAACAGCAGTTAGTTGTCATTAGTAACAGCAGTTAGTTGTCATAGTAACAGCAGTTAGTTGTCATTAGTAACAATAGTTAGTTGTCATAGTAACAGCAGTTAGTTGTCATTAGTAACAGCAGTTAGTTGTCATTAGTAACATCAGTTAGTTGTCATAGTAACAGCAGTTAGTTGTCATTAGTAACATCAGTTAGTTGTCATTAGTAACAGTAGTTAGTTGTCATTAGTAACATCAGTTAGTTGTCATTAGTAACAGCAGTTAGTTGTCATTAGTAACAGCAGTTAGTTGTCATTAGTAACAGCAGTTAGTTGTCATTAGTAACAGCAGTTAGTTGTCATTAGTAACATCAGTTAGTTGTCATAGTAACATCAGTTAGTTGTCATTAGTAACATCAGTTAGTTGTCATAGTAACATCAGTTAGTTGTCATTTGTAACATCAGTTAGTTGTCATTAGTAACAGCAGTTAGTTGTCATAGTAACATCAGTTAGTTGTCATTAGTAACAGCAGCTAGTTGTCATAGTAACATCAGTTAGTTGTCATTAGTAACATCAGTTAGTTGTCATTAGTAACAGCAGTTAGTTGTCATTAGTAACAGCAGTTAGTTGTCATAGTAACAGCAGTTAGTTGTCATTAGTAACAGCAGTTAGTTGTCATTAGTAACAGCAGTTAGTTGTCATTAGTAACAATATTTAGTTGTCATAGTAACAGCAGTTAGTTGTCATTAGTAACAGCAGTTAGTTGTCATTAGTAACAGCAGTTAGTTGTCATAGTAACATCAGTTAGTTGTCATTAGTAACAGCAGTTAGTTGTCATAGTAACATCAGTTAGTTGTCATTAGTAACATCAGTTAGTTGTCATTAGTAACAGTAGTTAGTTGTCATTAGTAACATCAGTTAGTTGTCATAGTAACAGCACTTAGTTGTCATTAGTAACAGCAGTTAGTTGTCATTAGTAACAGCAGTTAGTTGTCATTAGTAACAGCAGTTAGTTGTCACAGTAACATCAGTTAGTTGTCATTAGTAACAGCAGTTAGTTGTCATTAGTAACATCAGTTAGTTGTCATTAGTAACAGTAGTTAGTTGTCATTAGTAACATCAGTTAGTTGTCATAGTAACAGCAGTTAGTTGTCATTAGTAACATCAGTTAGTTGTCATTAGTAACAGTAGTTAGTTGTCATTAGTAACATCAGTTAGTTGTCATTAGTAACAGCAGTTAGTTGTCATTAGTAACAGCAGTTAGTTGCCATTAGTAACAGTAGTTAGTTGTCATTAGTAACATCAGTTAGTTGTCATTAGTAACAGCAGTTAGTTGTCATTAGTAACAGCAGTTAGTTGTCATTAGTAACAGCAGTTAGTTGTCATTAGTAACAGCAGTTAGTTGTCATTAGTAACAGCAGTTAGTTGTCATTAGTAACATCAGTTAGTTGTCATTAGTAACAGCAGTTAGTTGTCATTAGTAATGCACTCAGGTTCAGCTGTAGCCATAAATTATTTTAATATCTTTGTTGTTGTTTGTCGTAATGGTGTGAAACTTTATACTGTCATCCACCATAGTACTGGGAAGTCATCCTCCCAATGTTGGATCATTTTATAGAGTTGGGCAGGTGTTAGTTGTTCCACACACAAACAGGACACACGACAGACACACATTTGTTTAATTCCAGATAGATATCTGACTCTTCAGCTGATTGTGTCTCATTTTAAGTGTGATGAGAAATTTGGACTAGAAATGAAAAAAATATACAAACCCTAAGAAATGAAAATGATCTTGGTAAGATTTATTGTAATTAGATTTTCCAGATCTATTGTGTAAAAAAGTGTGATGAGGTACTTGTTCTAGAAATGAGAAAAATTAGAAATTAATTAAATTAATTAATTAAAAAAAATCATCTTCTGCATCATCTGTGTTTTTTATTGTTAATTCAAACCAAAAATAAAAGACAAGAAAAAAAAATCTGGAATTTAGCTAAAATTTGTTAAATGTGCCAATAGAACACATGAAAATCATCATTGTAAGATTTCTTGAAATAAGATGTTCCATATTGTCTAAAAAAAGTCACTAAAAAGTTTGTCTTCAGGTGATTCTGTCTGATTACCTCACATTTGTTTGTCTGTCATCAAGATAACTGAAAAAGTTATGGACAGATTTGGATGAAACTTTCAGAGATCATTGATAATGCGTCAAGAAAGAAACCATTACATTTTGAGCAATAAAGGTCAAAGGTCAAGGTGCCAGTGAAGGTCAACAGTTCAAACACATCAGTGGTGATATCTCAGAATCCAGACCAGATAGTATCAGCTGTTTTTTTCATTCACTTCGTCTGACCTTCTGACCTCAGATGACATAACACCCATAGGCTCCATGACGTCACGTAAAGACGTGACGTCACGTAAAGACGTCACATGACGTTGCACCAATGGTATATTTGGTAAATATATGACCTTTAACCTTAAAGCAGGTTATTGACATATTTAGTTAAATCAGACAATATCTTGTGCTTCATATTTAACATTAGATCTAACATGTGACATTTGGTCGTTGTGCGACGTCACATAACGTCAGAGTGACGTCATACGTGGTCGAATATTCAAATGGACATATGTGAAAAACAGGAGCCAGGATTTCTGGGAATGTTTTTAAACCCTCTAAGGGATTGTTAATGATCCATAAAATAAATGGTTAGTGAACACAGAACACTAGTTTATAAATAAGTTAGAACATCCAGATCCAAACCTTGGCTTCACTGTGCTCTGAGTGATGTAGTTTTTAAGGTTATTCATATATAAGGTGCATTAAGTGAAGTCAAAACCATGAGATAAAAAGTTCAAATTATGAGATAAAATGTGAAAATTATTAGATATGAAGCATCGTGTTCACACGTCACACCAAGTTACACCTCAGCTTCAGGAGACTGTATCAGAGGGGGGGTGGGGGTAGTTAGTTTATGTTTGCTTATTTGCTTTGTTAGCGTGCCTGTTTTGTCTGGGGAGGAACCCTGTCCTCCATCAGAACACTGTAGAGAATAAACAGGTGTTGTCTTTCACTGCTGCATCACACTCTGCTGTTTGTGTTTGTTTAGGTCAACGTCCGTCACTTTCCTTCACATGGTCTCTGCTGCACCCAAACATGGCCCTGCTGTAACCACACACCCACCACCCACACACCCACCACCCACCACCCACCACCCACACACCCACCACCCACACACCCACACACCCACCACCCACACACCCACCACCCACACACCCACCACCCACACACCCACACACCCACCACCCACACACCCACCACCCACCACCCACCACCCACACACCCACACACCCACCACCCACCACCCACACACCCACCACCCACCACCCACACACCCACCACCCACACACCCACCACCCACACACCCACCACCCACACACCCACCACCCACACACCCACCACCCACACACCCACACACCCACCACCCACCACCCACCACCCACCACCCACCACCCACACACCCACCACCCACCACCCACACACCCACCACCCACACACCCACACACCCACCACCCACACACCCACCACCCACACACCCACACACCCACACACCCACCACCCACACACCCACCACCCACACACCCACACACCCACCACCCACACACCCACCACCCACACACCCACCACCCACCACCCCACCCTTATTTATTTTGTACTGAAGTCCAGTAAAAATATGATTGTCCAAACCTTATTTTACCAGTTGTATTTTTTCCAGTGTATACTATATCTACTTCATGTCCATCAGATAAAATAATGCCAGATTAACAAATAATCACGAGTTCCACTTGGCTCATAATAAAGTGTCAAGTGCACATCCCTCACATCCTGAACGCTGGGTCTATTAATAAGAGGGTGAGTAAGCTGAAGGGTTTGCAGGGTCTCCACGTCAGCTTTTCACGTGGTTAAATTAGATGCTCCTCAGACTGTTGGGAGGCCACGGCTCTATAGTCCTAGAATAACATTTAAACATGGATTTACAGGTGTAGCCTGTGGTTTAAGTGACTGAGGTGGACGTGTTCATGTGTGTTCTACCTCTGACACACATGGAATAGAATGGAAGGAACTTTATTGATCCTTTCCCAGACATGGAGACTAGAGTCTGAGACTGAAGTCACACAAACAAAGACTTGTGACTTAACATATGTATGCTAGGATAGAATAGAATAGAATAGAATACAATACAATAGAATAGGATAGAATAGAATAGAAAAGAATAAGATAGAATAGAATATGATAGAATAGAATAGAATAGAATATGATAGAATAGAATAGGATAGAATAGAATAGAATAGAATAGAATAGAATAGGATAGGATAGAATAGAATAGAATAGAATAGAATAGAATAGAATAGAATAGAATAGAATAGAATATGATAGAATAGGATAGGATAGAATATAATACGATAGAATAGAATAGAATATGATAGAATAGAATAGAATAGAATAGAATAGAATAGAATAGAATAGGATAGAATATAATAGGATAGAATAGAATAGAATAGAATAGAATAGAATAGAATAGAATAGAATAGAATAGGATAGAATATAATAGGATAGAATAGAATAGAATATGATAGAATAGAATAGGATAGAATAGAATAGAATAGAATAGAATAGAATAGGATAGAATAGAATAGAATAGAATAGAATAGGATAGGATAGAATAGAATAGAATAGAATAGAATAGAATAGAATATGATAGAATAGGATAGGATAGAATATAATACGATAGAATAGAATAGAATACGATAGAATAGAATAGAATAGAATAGAATAGAATAGAATAGAATAGGATAGAATATAATAGGATAGAATAGAATAGAATAGAATAGAATAGAATAGAATAGAATAGAATAGAATAGAATAGAATACATATAGGGTAGGTGGATAGATGATAATTGTTGTTTTGTGCTGTGACTGTCATTTTTGTGAATTGTCATTAAAACACTAAATTCTAAGTTTAAGATGGAAAGAATAGATGATAGAGTGAACGGGGGGGGGGCAGTATGTGAACAGACAGGTGTGGTGTGGGGGTCCATATCTAAACTGCTGAATATGATCTGTTTGGACAGAACTTACATTTGACCTTTGTCTTATTTGACCTGAAAGCAGAAGGTGTGGTTGTGTAGACAGTCCGTGTGTGTGTGTGTGTGTGTGTGTGTGTGTGTGTGTGTGTGTGTGTGCTTTTGTTCCAGCTTCATCCTGTTGTTGTTTTGTGTTGATGTGTGTTTGTACGCTGAAGAACCTGCAGCACACAAGGACTTTAGTTAATGAACACTGTGTGATAGAGGTCACATGGTCCATAGGACAGGGGTCGGCAATTCACCCTTTAACCCCTGGTGTGTCAGCTGTGACACATTCTAAAATTGATTTATTTTAAACACTTTCGCTTCCAGTATAGAATAGACTTTGACTTTATACATAGATAATAGACTTTTCTCAAATTTCTGACTTTAATTCTTATTTTAAAGTCAGAAATCTGCCTTTAAACTCAGTATAAATGAGTGTTTTTCTCAGAATCTTTCCTCAGAATTATGACTTCTTCCTCAGAATAACATTTTCCCCTCATAATTGGGGACATGTTGCTATTTGTTGAAGTGACAGAGCTGATGGTTGACGCACAAGACAAATAAACCTCAAAAAGGTAAACCTCCAGACCTGCCTGAGGATTAAAGTCACGTCTATTTCACCAGAGATCCACAAACTAAGTGACCAGCAGGAAACGACACTTTTCACACTAGGTGAGAAGTTATTGTGTGTGAAACTTCAACTGTATTTGACTGGATGTGTCTGGACATAATTTAGTTCTACTGTAAACAGCCCATGGTCGAGTGGATTCAGTGTTTTTGCTCTGATTTGCGTCCGACAGTGAAATACATTGTTATCGGTTAAAGCCCTGCACTCCTGCAGCACCCAAAGCAGTGCAGCGTGGGACATATTTTGAAAGGTCACTATGGGAGCGGTGATAAGCTGCAGTCCCACAAACTAAAAACATGTTTAAAATAAAAGCTGTAAATTCTTCATTTTGACTATCATATGTGACCCACCACCAGTAAACCAGGCATAAGTGTGTGTAAATCCAAACAGAGTTATGTGTGTATCTTGGTAGAGTGGAAACTAAGGTTTAAGATGGTGAAAAAATGATGTTTCTATCACAAGTAGAACCAAAGTTATGGTCATTTTAATATCCACATTTGGACATATTTTACAATTTGCATATTTTTAGATATTGTCCGTTAAAGTTTTGGACTGTTTTGGGGTAGGAAGTCCTTAGCAATGCATAATTTGTATCCGATTGACACAAATTGTTGACAGATGTTAAAGGACACTCTGATGGACATGTCACAGAAGTTTTATATATTATAATAATAGGACAGAAGTGTGACGTATTATAATCATTTGGCTTACACCATTGGACAGAACATTCAATATAAGCTTTTACCTCGTACCAAACACTTGGGTGTTTACCCACGGAACGGAGATCGTTTTGTTCGGCGAAAAGAGGTGGAAGTCGTCTTTGTCTTTGCTCAGCAATACCTGAACTTTTGTCACCGCTTAAATAATTGACTCAATAAACACCTTTATTGATTGGATTTCAATGTAATGACCACAGGAAGTGAACATAGAGGTGTTAAGGTACCGTTTTTTGATAAGGTGTAAACACTAATAACAAATCACCTTCCAGCCTAAATTTGGCTGTAGCTCTGAACGGCTCAGCGCGACTTATGCCTGGTTTCGTGGTGGCGGGTCACATATATACATAGCTTCGCTTGACGTCGCCACATCGCCTAGTAACGTGTACCGCCATTTTTAAGATGTCATTCCATGGTTATTTCATTAACATTACTGTGTTCTCCATTATTACTGAATACATTGTGTGTTGGTTCTATTTAAAAAAAGGTCCAGATTGGTTTGTTTCCAGCTGTTTTTTCATGGTAGAAAAATGACTCGAGGTCGAACAACAGAATTTACCGCTACTTCCTCATACATGTCCATGATACGGTCACGAGGCGTCCCTGATTGGCCCAGAATGCGTGAAGGAAGACTCCCCCCTCCCCTCTCGCTGTGTATGTATTTACCTTTACCCAAGTATAATCCAGCTAGGTTTCGTGCTGTTGCTTGTTTTGAAAACATGAAGGGAAAAAACAGTCTTTATTTCCACAGAGACACATGAACCAGTTTGATCCACCATTTGTTTCCAGTTTGTGCAGCAGCTACTGTGGCGCCTTCTTCTCTTGTAGATGCTAATGTTAAATGTTCTGCACTTATATAGTTCTTTTCCACCTTCATGGTTCAAAGCTCTTTACATTAGCTTCACATTCACCCATTCACACACACTCATACACCAGTAGGTTTCTAAGGTCTAAGGTCAGTCCTACTGGGGGCCTAAGTCAGGGTTCGGTGTCTTGCCCAAGGACACTTCGACATGTGGACAGCCAGAGCCGGGACGCGAACCACCAAGTGGTAGAGTGGGTCATTGGACGACCCACTCTACCAACTGAGCCACAGCCGCCCTCATGCTAATGCTACTTCAGATTCGCTTCCGGGGACAGGCTTAACCCCAAGTGGGTGACGCTAAAGTCGATCTGACGTCAGATGGACCGTCTTTTTCTGGGTCCCTGGTTCCTGTTGTTGTTTAGTGTGAATGCAGTATGCAGCCAGTGGAGGTGATGAACCACTGTTAAAGGAGCATGTGTTGGTAAGTCTGGGTGAACCATCACCATGGTAATACTGGGTGAGCCATCACCATGGTAACGCTGGGTGAGCCATCACCATGGTAACGCTGGGTGAGCCGTTGTTACGACCCGAAAGGTGGAACATATTTTTGAAAGGACACCAGAGTCAAAGGGTATAATTTGATTTACACATTTTTATTTATTTAACAAATCTACTGGAGGATCTTCGCTGTTCTTCAGCTTCCTGGTTGAAACGAGCTGTTCAGGTTCCCCCAGTTCAACCCCTTTAAACCCAGTGCCCAAAGTAACAAAGGAAAAAGACCAGAGTGGACCGGCTAAATAAACATAAAGACGGTGTGCTAAACAGGCCAACCCTGTACAGGGCCGTAGGAGCTGTCAGCGCACCGCTACCCTATCAAAGGAATAAATCACCAAATAAGTCCTAACGAAAGAAAAGCGAAAACAGGACATCCGGATCCACCTGGCCAAACAAAAAGAAACAGGCAAACAAAAAAGGCTAACAAAGAAACTCAGCATGCCTGGAGGATCCCGCGTGGAGTGGAGCGGATGCGTCTCGACGTGCGCGCTCCCACGGAACGCTGGGACCTGGGGAGGAGACCATCAGAAAGACCAGAGAAGACCCAAAAAAAACGCCCCTACCAGTGCTCGTATAAATAGGGCGCGTGGCGCCAAACTAATTAAGTTTAAACCTAAAATTTTGATCGAATACAATAAACAACAAATAATCGATCCAGAAAAAAACGCAATTTACTAGACAAAATATATTTATAAATGTTCATTCAAAAATAGACAAAACGAGCAAAGTCAAAAAGGAAATGGCTAATGTGCACAGCACCTAACACCCCCACCCCAAAATACTGGACAATGGTTGAGGGAGAGAAAAAAAAACATAGTCCAGTCTATAGGCGGGACAACGCATCTGCCAAAACGTTATGCTTGCCACTAATATGATGCAACTCGACATTAAACTCCTGCAGGCGAAGACTCCAGTTCATCAAGCGTCTGTTCTTGTTACGCATCCGATGCAAAAAAACGAGGGGGTTGTGGTCAGTAAAAACAACCACCGGCGCACAGGCAGAGCCGACATATACCTGAAAGTGCTCTAAAGACAGCACCAGGGCCAGAGTTTCCTTCTCTATAGTTGAATACCATTTCTGATGGCGGTCTAACTTTTTCGAGAAATACGACACCGGATGATCAACGCCATCACTGCCCTCTTGCAGCAGCACCGAGCCGACCGCCGTATCACTGGCGTCCACAGCCAGCTTAAATGGCTTGTCGAACAAAGGCGCAGCGAGAACCGGAGCACACAACAACAAGCGCTTCGTTTGCACAAAAGCAGTCTGGCAAAGCTGAGTCCAAACAAAACACGCCTTTGGGCTCAACAGGTCAGTTAAGGGTGACGCTACCGCAGAAAAGTTCTTACAGAACCCCCTGTAATAACCAACCATGGCCAGGTAGCGCCGAAGCTCAGTGCGAGTGGTTGGGACAGGGAAAGACACAATACTTTCAACTTTCGCCTGTACAGGGCGCACATGACCCCCACCAACAACTTTACCCAAGTATGTCACCGTGGCCTGAGCAAACTCACATTTTGACAAATTCACAGTAAGAGAGGCCTCCTCAAGACGACGGAACACAGCATTAAGATGTTCCATATGTTCCACCCAGGTCTCAGAACAGACCACTAAGTCGTCCAAATAAGCCTCACAAAAAGACAGACCCGATAACACAACATTCATCAAACGTTGAAATGTCGCTGGTGCATTACACATTCCAAATGGCATGACCACATACTGCGAGAAAGTATCTGGCGTCACAAAGGCCGAGATTTCTCGCGCACGCTCAGTGAGCGGCACCTGCCAGTAACCTTTGAATAAATCCAATTTCGACACAAACTTTGCCCCACCCACACGATCGACACAGTCCTCAATATGTGGCAACGGAAAACAGTCAGGCTTGGTCACATTATTAACCTTCCTGTAGTCCGTGCAAAAACGATCTTCGCCATTAGATTTCAACGCAAGCAAGCAGGGAGAACTCCACGCACTACAACTGGGCTCTGCAATGCCATTGGCCAACATATACTCAACCTGCTGCTTGAGACAACTGCGCTTATCGGGGTGAACACGATAGGGATGTTGCTTGATCGGCAAAGTGCCACCAACGTCAATGTCATGCATTAACACCGTGGTCTGTGAAGGCACATCTGAAAACAATGATTTATGTCTATTTAACAACTCAGTTAAATCACACAGCTGAGGCTCAGGTAGATGAGCTAAATGCACGGATAGGTTACTCAGCACCTCGGAGTTACACAACCTACCATGAGTCAGCGCTTCAGACAGGACCCCGCCTCCCTCGTCCGAGTGCAAGCAGGCGTCAGCACTGGACAGCGCCTCTGCCGAAACTGTCTGTGCGACCAGACACGGAGCGGACACTTCAGCACTGGACAGCTCCGCACGAACCTGACAGACAGGTGCGCCAGGTTTAACAGCCACCGGAGGAGAGTCGCGCTCAACATACGGCTTCAACATGTTGACGTGACACATCCGGGACCTCCGCCGTCTGTCCGGCGTAGCTAGAAGATAGTCCCTGTCACCGATTTTTTTTTTAATCAAGTAAGGGCCACTGTAATGCGCTTGCAGACTCAAGCCGGGTATAGGCAACAAAACCAACACTCTATCACCAGGCTTAAGCTCATGGACTGCAGCCTTACGGTCGAACCACGTTTTCATCCTGGCCTGTGCAACTACAAGATTTGCTTTCGCCATTTCACACGCGCGGCGCAGTTTCAATCTGAAGTTACTTACATAATCCAACAGATTCTGTTCAGTGTCTTCAGACAGCCACTTGTCTTTCAACAATTTCAATGGGCCTCGAACAGTGTGCGCAAAGACCAGTTCGGCTGGGCTAAAACCCAGGGACTCCTGAACAACTTCCCGTATAGCAAACATTTGAAAATGCACCCCTTCATCCCAGTCCTTCTCAAACTCCAAACAGTAAGTGCGAAGCATGGTTTTTAGAGTCTGATGGAAGCGCTCTAACGCACCTTGACTCTCAGGGTGATACGCACTAGAGTGACAATGGCGTATTTTCAATTCTTTAAGGACCTGCGCAAATACCTGAGACATAAAATTCGAGCCCTGATCGGTCTGCACAACTCAAGGTAAACCAAACAACGAGAAGAACCTGGTAAGCGCTTTCAACATAACTGGAGCAGTGATTCTACGCACCGGGAATACTTCAGGAAAGCGGGTGGCAGCACACATTAACGTTATCAAAAACTTATTTCCGGCTTTTGTTCGTGGCAACGGGCCCACACAATCAATCAGTACCCGTTCAAAAGGTTCAGACACGGCTGGGATCGGATACAGAGGAGCGGGAGGAATAGTCTGATTCGGTTTCCCAGACAACTGACACCAATGACAGGATTTACAATGACGTATAACGTCGCCTTTCAGACCCGGCCAAAAAAACTGACGCAGAATCCGGTCATAAGTCTTCTTCACACCTAAATGACCGGCCAGAGGACTGTCATGAGCCAGCTTTAATATCTCCGGTCGATATGGAGCAGGTACCACAATCTGACGTACAATACTCCACTCCTCAACAGGGGAGACATTTAAAGGCGTCCATTTACGCATTAACAATCCATCTTTAAGAAAATAACCAGTGGACATAGATTCAGCGTCACCACCAGTTACAACATTTTCCAACAAAGGCGCCAAGGTTTCATCTGAGTTTTGATCAGCAATTAATTGCTGTCTTGACAAGGACAAACCACTCAAATTAAACACACCAGTTTCACACCCAAGACCACTCTTTGTGGCTAGCGAAGGTGCGTCTAGAGGTTCAACACACTCAGAAAAGAAGCTATCACTCAAGTCAACCTCATTTAGCTCTTTGTGTCGTTTAGCGGCTGCGCGCATAACGGCACAAGACGTAAAGACCGTAGGATATTTTAGTGCCAGATCATCGGGGTGTGCACTGATGACAGGGACAGGTGTTACCTCAGGTGTAACCAGTACTTTACCACCTGCTAAGTCATTTCCCATGATCATTGAAACCCCCTTAATTGGGAAGCCGGGACGCACTCCAAGCACTGCGTTACCGGACCACAGATCAGATTGGATCATCACATTATGCAGGGGCACACCAATATCCACCATATTGAAACCACGCACAGGAACATCAGAGCCAACAGCTGTTTCATCACTCAGTGGCAAAATACCCTCAAGAATAAACGACTGAGAGGCAGCGGTATCACGTAATATTTTCACTGGGATTTTATCCCCATCAGCAGACACCGACACAAATCCATCCATAACGAAAGGCTGAAAGTCAGCATAATCACAAGACTTTCCATCTACAGGTAACTCGCTAACCTGAGTGTCAGTTTTAACCAACGCCACCGGCTTCGTGTGTTTCTTTTTTAGTACAGGACAGCTAGCAACAATATGCCCCTTCCTTTTACAGTAGAAGCACATTACGCCATCAACTTTAGACTCAGATACCTCCGTTTTAACATCCCCCAGCGTGGAACTCGTACCAGACTCAACAGGCACAGGTGCAGATTTCACAGCTTCCTTACCTTTACTATTGAATCTGACAAATCTGCTAAAGCTCAAGGGGCGCCCCACAAAAACAGATTTGTGCGTCAACACATATTCATCCACAAGCACAGCAGCCTTCGACACATCAGAAACCTTATTTTCGTTGAGATAAGTGACTACTCTGTCGGGGAGACTGTTTTTAAATTCCTCCATCAAGATCAGCTGTTTAAGTTTGTCAAAATCATTAACATCTTGAGAGGAGCACCACCGATCAAACAGAGCTTCCTTATCCCTGAAAAATTACACATGAGTCTGATTCACATTCTTTCTCAGGTTACGAAACTTTTGTCGATATGCCTCTGGGACAAGCTCATAGGTTCGTAATATAGCACCCTTCACTTTATCAAAATCAAGACTATCATCAGCTGACAGTGACGCGTACGCTTCCTGCGCCCTCCCAACAAGCGAGCACTGCAACAATAAAGTCCACTTTTCTTTAGGCCATTTAAGGGACGCGGCTACTCTCTCAAACAAAGTGAAATACTTATCCACATCTTTCTCATTAAAGTGCGGAACCAACCGAACATTTTTGGTCACGTCAAACTCCGGTTTAAATTGCTGCAAATGAACCCCTTGGTCCAACTCACGCAGCCTGATCTGCGTTTGTTGCTCCAGCCTCTTCTCCTCCAACATATTGGCATAATGCAACTCTTTCTCTTTTAAAGCAAGCCGTTTCAATTCGATGTCTAGCTCCTTCAACCGAATAGCTTCTTGTCCAGATGAGGACAAAGGCGGAGTAGCAGACAAAACATCAGATGGAAAAATTCCATTCTGGACCAAAACCTCCAACAACTCATTCTTAAGAATTTCTTTCTTCACCTGTTTCGACACACTAACTTTATAGTGGTCGGCAATAGAACACAGGTTATCTTTAGAGCATCTATTGAAGACCTCTAAGGTGGGTGCCCCAACAAACTCAGCTAGGCTAAACGTGGACATTTTAACCTAGAATCAATGCGGCCAACAAACCAAAAGGCAACGCATAAACCACAAGACGGCAACCCAATGAACAGCAGCCACTAAGTCCTCCTTCAGCAGCTCCAAATTCCTAAACATGCACAAACCCAAAGTCACCTACAACGAAGTCACAACAAAACCCATTAATTATGCCACGAAAAACCAAAGAGACACAACTTAAGTTACCAGAAAAACAAAAGGCAACTTACCACAAATGGGCTGCAAATGACACGAATACTAAGGGTCATTTTGTTTGAAATGAGCCCCCATAAATATGTTACGACCCGAAAGGTGGAACATATTTTTGAAAGGACACTAGAGTCAAAGGGTATAATTTGATTTACACATTTTTATTTATTTAACAAATCTACTGGAGGATCTTTGCTGTTCTTCAGCTTCCTGGTTGAAACGAGCTGTTCAGGTTCCCCCAGTTCAACCCCTTTTAACCCAGTGCCCAAAGTGTGGCGCCAAACTAATTAAGTTTAAACCTAAAATTTTGATCGAATACAATAAACAACAAATAATCGATCCAGAAAAAAACGCAATTTACTAGACAAAATATATTTATAAATGTTCATTCAAAAATAGACAAAACGAGCAAAGTCAAAAAGGAAATGGCTAATGAAAATAGTGCACAGCACCTAACAGCCGTCACCATGGTATCGCTGGGTGAGCCATCAGATTCCAAAAGTGGAAAAGTGGTTTTAGTGGAATGACACCTTTAAAATGTGATGGTGGGGGTTTTATCTATGAGCATGTTTGCTCAGTTGTCCTATCTTTCTGTCTACCCTTCAAGTTTTTCTGAGAACAGATATAACGTCATAGATAGTTGAAGGAAAAAATGTTGCCCTCTGTTGGAGACAAGAGGTAATTTTTTCCCCACACGGCTTAAAAGTGTAATTCTGCTGAAAACCACTTTTCCACTTTTCAAAACTGATGGTTCAGCCGAGGTACCAACACATGCTGCTTTTGCTGTGTCCCCTTGGGTTTTCAGCCGAATGACGCCTTTAAAAGGGGAAAACAACACTAGACAGATAGCTCTGTTACGATATCCTACAACTATTTTGATAAACTTATGCCCTACGTAAAATGAAAAAATCCGCTGTATGAACAGAAATTAGCAGGGATCAGCTGGAGAGCTGTTTGTATAAATGACTCCACGACGTGGCCTAATATGGAGTAGCCAGCCATCTACAGTCCTGGCATATATACACACGAAAAAATGTGAACTCATAAGAGCCTGGAAGCGTATGTTTTGTTTGAGGTAGGTTACATTAACAGGTAGGTAGGTAGGTAGGTTACATAAACAGTGAGGTAGGTAGGTAGGTTACATAAACAGTGAGGTAGGTAGGTAGGTTACATTAACAGTTAGGAAGGTAGTAGGGCTGGGCAATTTTCTCTTTTAAAAAAATCTCAGATTTTTTCCCAAAAACTCGATTCACGATTCACGATACACGATACGATTTTTTTCCCACGTGGGCTAAATGAAAATGAAAATGCTAGAAACGTGGTTTCTTTCGTCTTCTTTTTTTTATTAAATAACATGTAAAACAAAAATACTTCTACAAATAACTGTAAATAATAAATCAGTTGTGCAAAAGGTGCAACTGCAACCTGAGACTTTGTCTACATGAACTGTAGTAAGTCCAGACATATCCACCACTGTTACAGGAAAAACTGTGCAAAAAAAATAGTGTAAAAGATACATTTTGTTGGAAAAAAGAAAGCTTAAAATATTTTAACAACTAAAACAATATACATTAATACTCATATTATATGAAAAACATTGTAAAAAACGTAGTAATGCAAAAGGAAGATAAAAAGAAAATAGTAAAATTTTACTTTGTAAGGACAAAATAAAACAAAACCTTATTATCAATCAAGCTACTTCAATAAACCTGAACATGTTACCAATATTTTGGATATATGATGTTATTGTGTCTGTTATCGCTCCACATCGTGCTCCATGCAGAGTCCTGCACGGGTTCGGGTACCCGTGGGTGAACCGCAGATTTTCACGAAACGGGTGAAAAATGTTGTGCTGTGTCGGATACGGGTTCAGTTCGGGTCGGATGTGGGTGATCGCGGATCTAATTTGCGGTTGTTATGACTGTGTCATTTTTGATCCAGTGTGAATCTGTATCTAAAGCGGAAAGTATAAATGAGTGTGACGTTGATGATGCGTTCAAGCCTTTTATCTCTAAGGGTTTTTTCTCTTTGAGTGGCAATGTAACGGACAGAGTGCCGATTACTATATTGAGAGACTCTGGTGCAAAACACTCCATTGCTCGGCGCGGTGTTGTGCCGTTTAATGATAAGTTGTACTGCGGTACAGGTTTGCTGGTGTGGGGCATAGGAATGAACGTTTTACGCGTCCCGCTCCACACCATTTATTTGTCGTCATCTCTTGTGTCTGGCCCTGTGCGCATTGGGGTAAGGGATCACCTGCCTGTCGCAGGCGTTGACTTAATCCTCGGTAATGATTTGGCGGGCGCTAAAGTGTTTCCTATCGCGCCCGAAGTGACAAATAATCCGTGCGCATACGCTGTTTTTCCAACCCCTGCCTCTGCGCTCGCTTCACGGCCAGTGTTTCCCGCGTGCGTCGTTATGCATGCCCAAGCTCGCAAGCTTGGCGATTTACCCGACCTCGCCGACTCGTTTTTGACCGCGTCCGATGAACCTATTAAGCCCTCCGTTGAGAATGTAAAATGTGAACCATTAACTGTTGATGTATTACCTGATGTAAATGATTTGTGTTTGGCAGTGGACAAGAAAAAGTGTCAGAAAAATGATTCAACTCTAGCCACTTGCTTGTCTGCTGTCTCTGAAAACAAAAATAATTCGCTGTGTGGGACATACCTTTTTGAAGATGATGTGTTGATGCGTAGGTGGACC
This sequence comes from Siphamia tubifer, assembly GCA_020466265.1. Taxonomy (NCBI): domain Eukaryota; kingdom Metazoa; phylum Chordata; class Actinopteri; order Kurtiformes; family Apogonidae; genus Siphamia; species Siphamia tubifer. The sequence continues at coordinate 2,422,383 of CM035795.1, forward strand.
CCACGTTGTGGTGATGAATGTGAAGCTGTGACTCAGGTAGTTGTGCCAAAAGAGTTCCGTGTCCAAGTGTTAAGTTTGGCCCATGATCACAGTTTGTCTGGCCATTTGGGGATTAGAAAGACATACAACCGGGTCCTCCGATACTTTTTCTGGCCAGGTTTAAAAGCCGATGTTGTAAAATATTGCCGCTCTTGTCATGTTTGCCAGGTTGTTGGGAAACCTAACCAGGTTATTCCTCCAGCTCCCTTGCATCCCATTCCCGTTATCGGTGAACCATTTGAGCATGTCATTTTGGATTGTGTCGGTCCCTTGCCAAGAACTAAGTCGGGTAACCAGTATGTCCTCACCATGATGTGTGCTGCAACACGGTTCCCTGAAGCCGTCCCGTTGCGCACAATAAAAGCCAAAGCAGTGGTGAAGGCTTTAACAAAGTTCTTTTCTACATTCGGGTTGCCCAGGGGCATCCAAACTGATCAGGGGTCCAACTTCATGTCAAAGATTTTTGCCCAGGTTATGTCTGTGGTGTCTGTCCAGCGCCTTTCATCCGGAGAGTCAGGGTGCGCTGGAATGTTTTCATCAGACTTTGAAATCCATGCTCAGGAAATTTTGTGTTGAGTCTAACAGAGAGTGGGACGAGGGTCTGCCACTTTTACTGTTTGTCATTCGTGAAACTACTCAAGAATCCCTTGGTTTCAGTCCGGCTGAGTTGGTGTTCGGTCACACAGTCCGTGGGCCCCTGTGTCTGCTGCAGGAGAGCTGGTTAGCAGACCAGCGCAGCTCCACGCACAACATCCTAGATTATGTCAGCACGTTCAGGGAGAGGTTACACACGGCTTGTGAGCTAGCTCGTTCCTCTCTCGGCACTGCACAGTCTAAGATGAAACAACGTTTTGCCGCTCTTTTACTGCTGGTGATCAGGTGTTGATTCTGCTCCCTGTTGTTGGTTCCAGCCTCGCGGCAAAATTCAGTGGTCCGTATGAGGTAGAGCGCAAACTTAGTGACACTGATTATGTCGTAAAAACTCCAGACAGAAGGAAAAAGTCTTGTGTGTGTCACGTTAACATGATGAAGAGATATGTTGAACATGGCCGAGCTGTGGTGCCGCCGGAGAGGGCTGTGCAGGGCGTAGATCCTGTGGTGGTTGTGGCATCCTCTTCATCCAGTTCAGAGGAGGATGAGCTGAGAGAGCCACGTGTTACTGTTCCCTGTGCACGTTTAGAAAATTCAAAAATTCTGGATAATCTTGATGAACATTTGTCCTATTTGTCTGAGCCCATGAACAGGGATGTTTCTGAATTAATTCGTGCTCATGCTGCACTTTTTAGTGATAAACCCACACAGACAACAGTGTTGCAGCATGATGTGGATGTGGGTAATCACAAACCCATCAAGCAACATGCTTACAGAGTCAACCCCACCAAGTGTGTTGCCATGCAGAAGGAGGTAGAGTATCTCCTTGAGAATAATTTAGCTGTACCCAGTTCCAGTCCGTGGAGTTCTCCATGTGTCCTAGTCCCAAAGTCAGACCAACCTCCCCGGTTTTGTACGGACTTCCGTAAGGTCAACTCTGTGACAACCCCAGATTCTTTTCCTCTTCCACGTATGGATGATTGTGTTGACAGAGTAGGCTCAGCTAAGTATGTCACAAAACTTGACCTTCTCAAAAGCTACTGGCAGGTCCCGTTAACACCACGTGCGGCCGAGGTGTCTGCCTTTGTCACACCAGACCACTTTTTACAGTACACCGTGATGCCTTTTGGTTTGAGAAATGCCCCTGCCATGTTTCAGAGGTTGATGAACACTGTACTGTGTGGTGTTAAGGACTGTGAAGCGTACCTGGATGATATTGTGTGTTTTTCTTCCTCTTGGTCTGAGCACTTAAAGAAGTTTTCGGTCGTTTCATGAAGGCATCTCTGACTTTGAATTTGGCCAAATGTGAGTTTGGTAAGGCAGTGGTCACATACCTTGGTAAGCAGGTCAGCCAGGGTAAGGTGCGCACCCTGTCGGCTAAAGTCCAGGCAATTGTGGATTTTCCACAGCCAAAAACCAGGCGGCAGCTCCGCAGGTTTCTTGGCATGTGTGGCTACTATCGTGGCTTTTGCAAAATTTTGCCAGTGTTGTTTCGCCCCTCACAGGTTTGTTAAGTCCGCATGTCCAGTTTGAGTGGACTTCTGTCTGCCAGGAGTCATTTGAGTCTGCAAAGGCTCTCCTGTGTAGTGCCCCGGTATTGGCTGCACCTGCTTTCGACCACTCCTTCAAGGTCGAGGTCGACGCGAGTGCCACTGGTACCGGTGCGGTCCTCTTACAGGAGGATGATCGTGGTATTGACCATCCCGTCTGCTATTTCTCCAAGAAATTTAATAGACACCAGGTGAACTACAGCACCATTGAGAAGGAGGCTCTTGCGCTGCTTTGGGCCTTGTAGCAATTTGATGTGTATGTTGGGTCAAGCCCCGAGCATGACGGGTACGGGCGGGTTGCGGTATGTTAAAATCAGAACCGTGCAGGACTCTGATAAGGTGTGCTGCGAGAAAAGCTTTCAGTCAGCGTTTGTTGAACATTTTGAAGAAGTACTGGCAGCGCTAGTCTCTGCCTTTTCTAACAGTTCTGCTTTTCTCCACTGGATGCTTTCGCTTCAGATGTGAACAGAGTGGTCGTACCGCTACCGTCAACAACAACAGTCTGAAGACACAGCTGACAACCAGGCAGTAGCTGGGCTTCGTCAGACCCTAAAAACCCAAACCAATTCAACACAACTGAACCTTTAGAACCTTTTTAGGAGTCAGTGTGTCTTCCTCACTGGAGGCTCCATATTGTTCCCTGTGCTGCAGAAGAAGGGGATCGTAGGCGGGGCCTGGGGTGAAACACTACGGAAAGCAGCCTGGTTCATGGTTTTCTTTTTGAGAGGACAAAAAAGTGCAAAAAATGTGTGTGTGTGTGTCGGGGGGGGGGGGGGGGGGGGGCGAATCGGATTGCATGATTTTCCTAAAAACATCGATTTTGCCATAAAACTCGATTTTAAATCTAAATCGATTTTTTGCCCAGCTCTAGTAGGTAGGTAGGTTACATAAACAGGTAGGTAGGTCGGTAGGTTACATTAACAGTTAGGTAGGTAGGTAGGTTACATTAACAGTTAGGTAGGTAGGTAGGTTACATTAACAGTTAGGTAGGTCGGTAGGTAGGTTACATTAACAGTTAGGTAGGTCGGTAGGTAGGTTACATTAACAGTTAGGTAGGTAGGTAGGTTACATTAACAGTTAGGTAGGTAGGTAGGTAGGTAGGTTACATTAACAGTTAGGTAGGTCGGTAGGTAGGTTACATTAACAGTTAGGTAGGTAGGTAGGTAGGTAGGTTACATTAACAGTTAGGTAGGTCGGTAGGTTACATTAACAGTTAGGTAGGTCGGTTACATTAACAGTTAGGTAGGTAGGTAGGTAGGTTACATTAACAGTTAGGTAGGTCGGTAGGTAGGTTACATTAACAGTTAGGTAGGTAGGTAGGTAGGTAGGTAGGTTACATTAACAGTTAGGTAGGTCGGTAGGTTACATTAACAGTTAGGTAGGTCGGTTACATTAACAGTTAGGTAGGTAGGTCGGTTACATTAACAGTTAAGTAGGTCAGTTACATTAACAGTTAGGTAGGTAGGTAGGTTACATTAACATTAACAGTTAATGACAGTGAAACAGTCTTTTTTTATGTTATTGCACAGAGTAAAAAATTTTAAAAGTGTTTTAATTTTGTGAGAGACGACACTGTTATGTTTTAATTGTTTGACGACATGATTAAACAGCGCCATAGTAGTGTCTGAAATGTTTTTAATTTACTTCATTAATGTAGCACACTACATTTATTTCCCTGTGTAGGCAGTAGGAGGTAGGGGGGTGAGTGGGTGATTTCACACACTGCCATGGTGTTCCCTAACACTAGTAGAGTATTCTACATCAAACCATCTTAGACTGCAGCCCCAGAATGATAACACTGGAGTAAAATGACATCCACAAATGGTGGAAATGAATGGATATGGTGATGGAAAATGCCTCCTCCTCCTCCTCCTCCTCCTCCTCCTCCTCCTCCTCCTCCTCCTCCTCCTCCTCCTCCTCCTCTCTCCTCCTCCTCCTCCTCG
>CM035795.1:2426605-2431605 GCA_020466265.1 Siphamia tubifer
AGATAGTGTGTCCTCAGGTCTTCATGTCCTCAGATAGTGTGTCCTCAGGTCTTCATGTCCTCAGATAGTGTGTCCTCATGTCTTCATGTCCTCAGATAGTGTGTCCTCATGTCTTCATGTCCTCAGATAGTGTGTCCTCAGGTCTTCATGTCCTCAGATAGTGTGTCCTCAGGTCTTCATGTCCTCAGATAGTGTGTCCACAGGTCTTCATGTCCTCAGATAGTGTGTCCACAGGTCTTCATGTCCTCAGATAGTGTGTCCACAGGTCTTCATGTCCTCAGATAGTGTGTCCTCAGGTCTTCATGTCCTCAGATAGTGTGTCCTCAGGTCTTCATGTCCTCAGATAGTGTGTCCTCAGGTCTTCATGTCCTCAGATAGTGTGTCCTCATGTCTTCATGTCCTCAGATAGTGTGTCCTCATGTCTTCATGTCCTCAGATAGTGTGTCCACAGTTACTGATCTACACACATGGACCTCTGGGTTCAGAAGACGTCTGAGGACAAAGACCATAATAGTCCATTGTCCAGTGCAGACAGATTTGTCTGCTTTGCTGTTACAGCTGTATTTACATTTAGAACCAAACACTGGACTATGTTTTTTAAAAAGAATGCAACAAAGTGGTGAATTTCCAGAGCGTCTAACTCTGCACTTGACAATCGTCTATTTGGGTCTCATTATGTCCTCCTCAGACCACTTATGAATACACAGGACACTTGGGTTTGTCTTTAGGGACCCTCTACTTCCTACCACTGAAGTGTGATGATGTTTAGAGTCTGAAAATAGAATAAAATGAATGAATGAATGATTTATTTCGAACATGTGCAAAGTGCAACAATAATCAATACAACAATAATAATAATAACAATGACATGTCCGAAAAGGAGTAGGATGAAGCATAAGTTTATTTAATTCTACCCCTTCTTCACTTCCCCAATAACCTAAATTCATCTTATAGTAATATAGTGCATAGTACAAAAATGATGATAATAATAAAATAATAACAATAACAATAATAACAATACCAATAATCAATAACTGAAGTACTAAACATAGACATATATACAAAAAACAAACAAAAAAAACCTAAAAACAAATGAGCAGATATGAAAGTAGGTAACAAATAGAGTTTTTGTTGTTGTTTATTGTTTTCTTTTTTCCTCCCTTCTTCTTCTTCTTCTTTTCCCTTTTTTCTTCTTCCTTTTTTTTTCTTTCCTTTTTCTAAGTTGTCTGCATTTTGCTCTTATTTTTTATTTTATTTATTTTTTATATCTTTTAACCCCACAGAGGGGGAGTCAACAGTGCTGGAGACTAAATATTCATTCATTTGATTTGGACTCCCATTACATCCCTTTAACAGCAGCTGTGTTGTTGTTTCAGGTGAGGCATGTTGGTGGACTATTCATCCTGCCTCCAAACAGAGGTCAGAAGGTGAAAAGGTCAGGGTGGGTGACGACCTCATCCTGGTCAGTGTTTCGTCTGAGAGATACCTGGTGAGTTTAAACACTGTCTAAACCTTAACCCTGGTGACTTTATACTGATAATATTATTTCTTCATTATTCTACACTGCACTGTAACTTGTTTTTTTTTTTGTTTTAATTTTCATATTTAAATAAAAAAAAAGTAAATTATTTTATTATTATTTTCACTTTTATTTTTCCCCTTTTTCAATTGACTGTTTTTAAATTGTATCTTGATGCTTTTAATGCTTTGTATAAAGCACTGAATGATCTGGCTGTTGAAATGTGTGATACAGATAAACCTTTATACATTCTACTTCTGTTTGAAAATAAAAAACAAAAAAAGCTGAATCTAACCAAGTGTATTTTTATCATTTCTAGTCCAAATATCTTATCACAGTTCAAATTTAATTTTACCAAGTTTCACATTTTCAACCAAAATGTCTCATTATTATCACTGACAACAAAAAACATTGAATTAAACAAAAAAAATAAAAAATTCAGTGAAGCAAAAAAAAAAAAAAAAAAAAATCTGCCAATGGAACAAATGAAAATTATATTTCAAAATAAGATTTTAAATATCAATTGGCACTTTTTTTGCTTGAATTAAGTAAAAGAAAAAAATTTAAATTGAGAAAAAATATTGATTTAAGTAAAAAAAATCTTGAAATAAGCAAAACCATTGAAGTAATTAAAAACAACAAAAGAAAATGAACTCTCAAAATAAGATTTTAAATATCTATGGGCAGGTTTTTGGCTTGAATTAAATAAAAGAAAAAAATTGAAAATTTCGAAGAAAAAAAAATATCGATTTAAGCAAAAAAAAATAATTACCATGAAGTAAAAAAATATCTTGAAGAAAAAAATCTTGAATTAAGCAAAAAATCTGCCAATTGAACAAATGAAAATATTGATTGTACTATTTGTTAAATCAGATCAGTTCCAGATCGATTGTCTATAAATCAGTTCTTATACGTGACTGTAAAGTTCTGATCAGATATTTAGACTAGAAATGACACTCAGGTCTTTTACAGTCCACACTCGTCCACACACTTGTCTTCTGTCTTTGTCTTCAGCACCTGTCCTACGCCAGTGGGGACCTGATGGTGGACGCCTCCTTCATGCAGACTCTGTGGAACATGAACCCCATTAGTTCTGGATGTGAACTGGCTGAAGGTACTGATTTTAAAAGACCACCAACTAGACTCGTCCGTAGTTTATTCAACAACAGCCATTGAAAAAATGAATTAACATCAACGATGCACATGTGCACAACAACTTCCTGTACAACTTCCTGTAAGACCATAGCAATCGATCAGACAAAAACATTGACCAAAAAAAGTGCATTACTTGTTTTAAATTAAACCTATTGTAAATGCATAGCTTTTTGAAACAAAATATGTCAATTTTAATAATAATTTTAAATGTAATATTGAATATTAAGAAACACTTTTTTCCCTTATTTTGTAAGTATAAATGGTAATACATTCTACTTCAGTACATATATATATATATATATATATATATATATATATACACTCATATAACTGCCATAATTTATGACCTTCTTAATGATCTATGAAAAACATTTTAAAAAATATATATAAACCACTTTAACGTGTCACATGAACACTGGAACAACTGTCCAAATATTTCATCACACTTAACTAGGAATGGGTGGTATGTCCAAAAATGTTTATCCCAGTATAATTTGAGCTACTGGTGGTATACAGTATATATGAGGGTTTAGTACTTTTGTAGGATATTATAAATAAATAATAAATAAAGTATAAATGACAGTAAAACAGTTTGTTAGTGTCATATATTGCAGTGCAGTCATTCATATTAGTGCAGACTTTCTTCATATTCAGGAGTTTGATCAAGTCATGAACCACAGAATACAGGGAGAGGGAGAGCTGACAAAATAAATGACACACATGGATTTGATCCAATAAATCACTCACTGCAACTTTTTGCAGTTGTTGAGGGTGATTTGTAAATGTGTTCTTACATATGTGATTATAACAAGACTAGAAAAAACATCCGTCATGTGAGGCTATCATTGAGAGTAGCTAGCACAACACACCTCAATGATAGAAATCACTGTAGCAGCGTTAGCATGCTAACGTTAGCAAAATTGTTTTTAACTCTGAACAGTCATTTTAGTCGCTAACACCAGTCAGATACCATGACTAATAGTAACTCAACTGGATATAGTAACATATAGTTATTAAGGCTGGTGCAGTGGGTTACATTTAAGGCAGTGTTAACATTTAGCACAATTGTTTTGTTGTCATGAGTTTGGCTGTTAGCTTGTTAGCTCGCACCCTGTAAATTAAATTGTAGAGTCCTGAAACGCAACATGTTAGCATAACTTACCATTATAACCAAGAGTATACTACATAAACTATATATTTTACATTTGTAGCTTATTTAAAGTAAATGTTTATGCTAACACAGTATGTAGGAAGACTGTGGTGCTAGCTGCTTCTTAGAGGCTTTACATTCCTGCCATCTACAGGATGGACGGTAGAACGGTATGGGAAAAAAATCTAGGTGATAAGGTATGATACCTTCCATACTGTACCACCCATTCCTACAATTAACCTCCTGAAACCCTAACCCTAACCCTAACCCTAACCCTAACCCTAACCCATTCCTACAATTAACCTCCTGAAACCCTCAGTCGTCTTTCTGGGACACGACTTTCACAGCTTCTTTGAAGAAAAAAAAAAGAAAGAAAAAGTTGAGAGAAAATTCTACTGTATAAAACATTTAAAAATACATCTGAAAAAATATTTAACATTGTACCGTTTTAATTATTTACTAAAGTGTAGACTTATAGTTTCCTGGGGTTAAAGTCAGACAGAATCACCTAAAGAAGAACATTTTATAGACAATAGATCTGAACTAATGTGATTAAACTAATCTGACAAAGATCATTTTCACTTCTTCCATAGGTAGATAGGGTTAGGGTTAGGGTTTTTTTAGTTATATTAAAAAAAAAAAATCTTGTATAATTCAAGATTTCTTTTTTTGGGGGGGAGGGGGCATAATTCAAGATTCAGTTTTTCCTTTATTCAAAGTTGTCGTTTCTTTTTTTTCTTACTTCCTGTTTTTTTGTTTAATTCAACATGTACGTATGTATTTATTTTTACTTATTTCAACATTTTATTGTTGTTGGGTTTTTTTTGCATAATTAAAGTTTTTTTTTGGTTTAAATTCAAGATTTTTTAAATTTCTTTTGCTTGATTCAGATTTTTTTGTTTAATTCAACATTTATTTATTTATTTATTTTTGCTTAATTCAAGATTTTATTGTATACATTAATTTTTTATTTTTTTATTTTTTTTTGCATAATTAAATATTTTTTCCCATCCACCCAGCGGTCTATATTAGCTGTCTTCTGTATCCGTCCACTCAGGGTATCTGACAGGGGGACATGTCCTCAGGCTTTTCCACGGTCACATGGACGAGTGTTTGGCCATCGCCACTCCAGAGGAAGGAGAGGAAAAGCGCAGGTGAGGACCAGAGGAAACACAG
>CM035795.1:2436605-2446605 GCA_020466265.1 Siphamia tubifer
GTGGATTCATTTTGATTAATTATGATCCAAATTATTATGTCCATTGACTGTTCTGTCTTGTTTTGTTTATTGTTGTTTTTTTCTTCTCATATCTCCCACAAAATACACGAACAAAAAAAAAAATGTAAAAATAGAATATGAAATATCCAAAACACACAAAAAAGAAAACAAAATAAAACATATTCAAAAACTCTTCTAAAATACAGAAAAACACACCAACAATGTAATTAAAATATCCAAAGCATATGCAAAAATTTTAATATATACACTAGGGCATTTCAAGTGGACTTATCCGTCAATAAAGTCGGAGTTGCGTCGACTTGTCGTGATGACATCATCACCTTGTCAGCAGAGAAAAACCACAGACACACGTCTGTCCAGTAATGAGCGACTTGTATAAAAGTTCAGTAACAACGTAAAAATGTCCACTGACACTAACAGCATTTAACACCAACTAAACAAAGGCTAACGTTAGCAAAGAGTTTAGTGTTAAATGTAAGTGAACATCAGTAGGTGAACATATGGACCCACGGCTCTAAAACTGGACTGTCCACATCTTGCATACGTGGTCAAAGTGAGCGATAGCACGACTCGTAAAAGGTTGTTTTTTTTCCAGGAATGTGGACAGTTGATGAAATGTCCAGTATGTCTTTTATTGGTGCTGATGGAAGAATGGCTGCCTCCTCCTTTTTTTTAATCTCCTGTTTCACTAATATTCAGATGACTTTATTTGTCCCATCAGTGGGTAATAAAGTTTACAGTCCTAGTCTCCATTAATCAACAATAACTCAAACACCAATAATAATAATAGACATAATTATATGATAATTTTGACTTTTTTCTCATAATTTTGACTTTTTATCCATTCATTTTGACTTCACTTAATGCTCTTCATAATTGAGTTCACCTCATATATGAAGAATGTAAAAAATAAACCATTCATTGACAGTGCGTCTTATAGTGACTAAATATTATCAACAAACCTTTATCACGTGACAAAAATGAGACAAAACTAGACGTAAATGTGGGTCTTGTGACGATAACTATAATTACATATATGATGCAGTTATAGATGAACAATAAAAAACAGACAAAATGTGAATAAAAAACATTCCTAAAATGTCTCAAAATGAGACGTTATTTGAATTCTTCAGTAAAAGCCTGAGGATGTATATGTACTTTAATCCTGTGGTTTTGTTCTGTAGGTGATTCTGCACCAGGAGGGTCACATGGACGATGCTCTGACAGTGTCCCGCTCCCAAACAGAGGAGTCACAAGCTGCTCGTATGATCTACAGCACCACCGGCCTGTTCAGACACTTCATTAAGTGAGTAATAATAATAATAATAAACTTTATTGTCATTGCACACAAGTTACAATGAAATGTTGCAGGAACCCCCCCCCCCCCCTAAAGTGCAATACAAGATAAATAAAATAAATAATATATGAATAAACTGTATAAAAGGCTCAAATTTGTTAAAAACTATATAAAGATAAAATAAAAGCAACATCCAAACATAATTAAAACCATCCATACATAAAAAACACTTGATCAAAAAGGAAGAACAGGTAACCAGCAGGAAGTGGAAAAACCTGCACTTCCTGTAATGACCAGACGATAATAATAATAATAATAATAATAATAATAATAATAATAATAATAATAATAATAATAATAATAATAATAATAATAATAATAATAATAATAATAATAATAATATCAATAAGTAGTGGAACAGTTATTAAAATTAAAATCTCAAACAGCCTCCACCTGGTGCCAGGTTTGTCCTTAGAAAAGATGATTATTAATCTGTGTATCATTCCTTCATTAATTTTTCAAAATAAAACCACAAATAAGACAACGAAAAAACAACTAGTTTTGTTTCCAAAAACAAAATAAAAAAAACAGATAGTGATGCAGTTTTTTTCAGTATTACTTTTTCTGTTTAAATGAATAATAGAAAAAAAACAGAAAACAGACATTTGCCATTTTATCTTATTTTGACCTGAAGAAAATTTAATAAAACAGGAAATGAATTTTTATCTCATGACTTCACTTAATGCTCTTTATCGTCCAGTGCATCTTATAGTTTCAGAAAATACAGTAGTTCAAGAAAATGGACATTCCATTTGGTTTTCAAAATAAAACCAAAAATAAAACAATGAAACAATAACTCGTTTTTTTTCATTATTTGTTTCCAAAACCTAAATGAAAAAATGGACCGTGATACATTTTATCAGTTTTATTTTTTATGTTTAATAGAAAAAAACTGGGAAATCTATAAAAACAACCTGGTTCTGAATTTCCTGGTTAATGACAAGTGTTTGTGTGGGAGTGTTTGTCAATCATTTGATTGACATGTGGGGGTGTTGATTGACAGCTCACTCACCTGCTGCGTCAGAAAAGTGTCCTGAAGGGTCTGAGGATTAAAGAAGTTAAAGAACTACAGCCGTTTACATCCCATAATATTAGCTTCATGTTTTTACTTTAGTCTTTGGAGGAGTTTGCAGATGACACCCACATAAATGATTAAGGTTTAAAGGTTTAAAAGGTTAAAAAGTCACTTACAGACAAAAATAATTACTACACTACAGGAAATTCATTATTTCTAATTACACTGATCTACTATTTTAGTTTTTTTACAAAGCCTCTTCTTCACACATTAAATGTGTTAAATCTTTTTAAATCTTAGTTTTATTTTGGAAGCACTTGTAGACCGGTGTTATTTTGTTCATTTTTTGTTCATTTTATGGTCATTTTTGTTAAATTTGTTGATTATTTTGGTCATATTTGCTAATTTTCTTGATTATTTAGTTCAATTTGTTTTTTATTTTGCTAATTTTTGTTCATTTTCATTATTATTTTTGTTCAGTTTTCTTACATCTGTTAATTATTTTGGTCATATTTGTTCATTTTGTTGATTATTGACTTCAATTTGTTGTATATTTTGCTAATTTTTTTCAGTTTGATTATTTTTGTTCAGTTTTGTTAAATTTGTTGATTATTTTGGTCATATTTGCTAATTTTCTTGATTATATTTAGTTCAATTTGTTGATTATTTTGTTCATTTTTGTTAAATTTGATGATTTGCAGATTTTTTTGTTTGTTTTCTTTATCATTAACACACATGTGGGAACATTTCATTAGTTTTTATTCCAGAAGCATTTTGCTTATAGACCAGAGTTATTATTATTATTATTATTATTATTATTATTATTATTATTATTATTATTATTATTATTATTATTATTATTATTATTATTATTATTGTGTTGATGCTTCATGTGTTTCATCTCAGGGGTTTGGATTCTCTGAATGCGAAGAGTAAATCCCCAGGGTCGGTGTCTCTTCCTCTGGAGGGCGTCATCCTCTCTCTTCAGGATCTCATCTTCTACTTCCGACCTCCTGAGGAGGAACTGGAACACGAGGAGAAACAGACCAAGCTCCGCTCCCTCCGCAACCGTCAGAACCTTTTCCAAGAAGAGGTGAATGTGCAGCAGTAGTACGACCTGTGTATGACCTGTGTATGACCTGTGTATGACCTGTGTATGACCTGTGTATGACCTCTGTATGACCTGTGTATGACCTGTGTATGACCTGTCTATGACCTCTGTATGACCTGTGTATGACCTCTGTATGACCTGTGTATGACCTGTGTATGACCTCTGTCTGACCTGTGTATGACCTGTGTATGACCTGTGTATGACCTGTGTATGACCTCTGTATGACCACTGTATGACCTGTGTATGACCTCTGTATGACCTGTGTATGACCTGTGTATGACCTGTGTATGACCTCTGTCTGACCTGTGTACGACCTGTGTATGACCTGTGTATGACCTGTGTATGACCTCTGTATGACCTGTGTATGACCTCTGTATGACCTGTGTATGACCTGTGTATGACCTCTGTCTGACCTGTGTATGACCTGTGTATGACCTGTGTATGACCTGTGTATGACCTCTGTATGACCACTGTATGACCTGTGTATGACCTGTGTATGACCTGTGTATGACCTGTGTATGACCTCTGTATGACCTGTGTATGACCTGTGTATGACCTCTGTATGACCTGTGTATGACCTGTGTATGACCTCTGTATGACCTCTGTATGACCTGTGTATGACCTGTGTATGACCTGTGTATGACCTCTGTTTGACCTGTGTATGACCTCTGTTTGACCTGTGTATGACCTCTGTATGACCTGTGTATGACCTGTGTATGACCTGTGTGTGACCACTGTATGACCTCTGTATGACCTGTGTATGACCTGTGTATGATCTCTGTATGACCTGTGTATGATCTCTGTATGACCTGTGTATGACCTCTGTATGACCTGTGTATGACCTGTGTATGACCTCTGTATGACCACTGTATGACCTCTGTATGACCTGTGTATGACCTGTGTATGATCTCTGTATGACCTGTGTATGACCTGTGTATGATCTCTGTATGACCTGTGTATGACCTCTGTATGACCTCTGTATGACCTGTGTATGACCTGTGTATGACCTCTGTATGACCTGTGTATGACCTGTGTATGACCTCTGTATGACCTCTGTATGACCTGTGTATGACCTGTGTATGACCTGTGTATGACCTGTGTATGACCTCTGTTTGACCTGTGTATGACCTCTGTTTGACCTCTGTATGACCACTGTATGACCTGTGTATGACCTCTGTATGACCTGTGTATGACCTGTGTATGACCTCTGTATGACCTGTGTATGACCTGTGTATGACCTCTGTATGACCTGTGTATGACCTGTGTATGACCTCTGTATGACCTCTGTATGACCTGTGTATGACCTGTGTATGACCTGTGTATGACCTGTGTATGACCTCTGTTTGACCTGTGTATGACCTCTGTTTGACCTGTGTATGACCTCTGTATGACCTGTGTATGACCTGTGTATGACCTGTGTGTGACCACTGTATGACCTCTGTATGACCTGTGTATGACCTGTGTATGATCTCTGTATGACCTGTGTATGATCTCTGTATGACCTGTGTATGACCTCTGTATGACCTGTGTATGACCTGTGTATGACCTCTGTATGACCACTGTATGACCTCTGTATGACCTGTGTATGACCTGTGTATGATCTCTGTATGACCTGTGTATGACCTGTGTATGATCTCTGTATGACCTGTGTATGATCTCTGTATGACCTGTGTATGACCTCTGTATGACCTCTGTATGACCTGTGTATGACCTGTGTATGACCTCTGTCTGACCTGTGTATGACCTGTGTATGACCTGTGTATGACCTGTGTATGACCTGTGTGTGACCTGTGTATGACCTCTGTGTGACCACTGTATGACCTCTGTATGACCTGTGTATGACCTGTGTATGACCTCTGTATGACCACTGTATGACCTCTGTATGACCTGTGTATGACCTCTGTCTGACCTGTGTATGACCTGTGTATGACCTGTGTATGACCTGTGTATGACCTCTGTATGACCACTGTATGACCTGTGTATGACCTCTGTATGACCACTGTATGACCTGTGTATGACCTCTGTATGACCTGTGTATGACCTGTGTATGACCTCTGTATGACCTGTGTATGACCTGTGTATGACCTCTGTATGACCTGTGTATGACCTGTGTATGACCTGTGTATGACCTGTGTATGACCTGTGTATGACCTGTGTATAACCTCTGTATGACCTGTGTATGACCTGTGTATGACCTCTGTTTGACCTGTGTATGACCTCTGTATGACCTGTGTATGACCTCTGTATGACCTGTGTATGACCTGTGTATGACCTCTGTCTGACCTGTGTATGACCTGTGTATGACCTGTGTATGACCTCTGTATGACCTGTGTATGACCTGTGTATGACCTGTGTATGACCTGTGTGTGACCTGTGTATGACCTCTGTATGACCACTGTATGACCTGTGTATGATCTCTGTATGACCTGTGTATGACCTGTGTATGAGCTCTGTATGACCTGTGTATGACCTCTGTATGACCACTGTATGACCTCTGTATGACCTGTGTATGACCTGTGTATGACCTCTGTCTGACCTGTGTATGACCTGTGTATGACCTCTGTATGACCACTGTATGACCTGTGTATGACCTCTGTATGACCACTGTATGACCTGTGTATGACCTGTGTATGACCTGTGTATGACCTGTGTATGACCTGTGTATGACCTCTGTATGACCTCTGTATGACCTGTGTATGACCTGTGTATGACCTCTGTATGACCTGTGTATGACCTGTGTATGACCTGTGTATGACCTGTGTATGACCTGTGTATAACCTCTGTATGACCTGTGTATGACCTGTGTATGACCTCTGTTTGACCTGTGTATGACCTCTGTATGACCTGTGTATGACCTGTGTATGATCTCTGTATGACCTGTGTATGACCTGTGTATGATCTCTGTATGACCTGTGTATGACCTCTGTATGACCACTGTATGACCTCTGTATGACCTGTGTATGACCTGTGTATGACCTGTGTATGACCTGTGTATGACCTGTGTATGACCTGTGTATGACCTGTGTGTGACCTGTGTATGACCTCTGTATGACCACTGTATGACCTCTGTATGACCTGTGTATGACCTGTGTATGATCTCTGTATGACCTGTGTATGACCTGTGTATGATCTCTGTATGACCTGTGTATGACCTCTGTATGACCACTGTATGACCTCTGTATGACCTGTGTATGACCTGTGTATGACCTCTGTCTGACCTGTGTATGACCTGTGTATGACCTGTGTATGACCTGTGTATGACCTCTGTATGACCACTGTATGACCTGTGTATGACCTCTGTATGACCACTGTATGACCTGTGTATGACCTCTGTATGACCTGTGTATGACCTGTGTATGACCTGTGTATGACCTCTGTATGACCTCTGTATGACCTGTGTATGACCTGTGTATGACCTGTGTATGACCTGTGTATGACCTGTGTATGACCTGTGTATGACCTGTGTATAACCTCTGTATGACCTGTGTATGACCTGTGTATGACCTGTGTATGACCTGTGTATGACCTGTGTATGACATGTGTATGACCTGTGTGTGACCTGTGTATGACCTCTGTATGACCACTGTATGACCTCTGTATGACCTGTGTATGACCTGTGTATGATCTCTGTATGACCTGTGTATGACCTGTGTATGATCTCTGTATGACCTGTGTATGACCTCTGTATGACCACTGTATGACCTCTGTATGACCTGTGTATGACCTGTGTATGACCTCTGTCTGACCTGTGTATGACCTCTGTATGACCACTGTATGACCTGTGTATGACCTCTGTATGACCACTGTATGACCTGTGTATGACCTCTGTATGACCTGTGTATGACCTGTGTATGACCTCTGTATGACCTCTGTATGACCTGTGTATGACCTCTGTATGACCTCTGTATGACCTGTGTATGACCTGTGTATGACCTGTGTATGACCTGTGTATGACCTGTGTATGACCTGTGTATAACCTCTGTATGACCTGTGTATGACCTGTGTATGACCTGTGTATGACCTGTGTATGACCTGTGTGTGACCTGTGAATGACCTCTGTATGACCACTGTATGACCTCTGTATGACCTGTGTATGACCTGTGTATGATCTCTGTATGACCTGTGTATGACCTCTGTATGACCACTGTATGACCTCTGTATGACCTGTGTATGACCTGTGTATGACCTCTGTCTGACCTGTGTATGACCTGTGTATGACCTGTGTATGACCTGTGTATGACCTGTGTATGACCTCTGTATGACCACTGTATGACCTGTGTATGACCTCTGTATGACCACTGTATGACCTGTGTATGACCTCTGTATGACCTGTGTATGACCTGTGTAGTAGTGCCCTGCACGGGCCTATTATCTGGGCCTGAGCCCGGCCCTGGCCTGAGGGGGTGGAGCCCCAGCCCGGCCCGGTCCAACAAGTTTTCACAATTCTTAGGCCCGAACCCGGCCTGACTTTTTTTGTTTGTTTGTTTTAACCTCCCATAAGAATGTTTTATCGTGATAGAACGCTATATTCATTGAGTGCGTTGGTAAATTAAATCTGCCGCTCTGAAAATAGGATAACGCTCTGCGGTTAGAAAAAAACAGTATTCTATTTTTACTGTGAATAAGCGAACGGTTTGTGACAGATCAATGTGGACATAAAAGAGCAGGTTAAAATAGGGGCTCATGTTTTGATCAGCAGTTTAAGAACTCGGTCTGTGACCGCTGCTGGATCCACCACCGACCCGTTCAAAATGTGATGAACCTGTTTTTTTTTCATATGACAGAACAGCTTTACATACAACACACTGAACAAACCTGTTTGGCTCATCTTCAAGGGTTGGAATAAGTTGAAACTTAGTCCAGAACGGAGCTTTTCCCTTAGTGTTGTTCACTCTCTTCAATTCACCATTTTCAACTTTGGTTTTATGTCGTTCTCCATGTTTGTGGTGGGAGTCGGATAGTGAGGGAGGCTACTGTATGCCCATATAAGGGAGGCTACTGTATGCCCATATAAGGGAGGCTACCGTATGCCCATATAAGGGAGGCTACTGTATGCCCATATAAGGGAGGTGCCGGTGCCGGTGCCGGTGCCGGGGAGAGCAGCAGCTGCTGCGATCAATTGTTTCCATTTAAACACAACACAGGTTTTTAAAAAAATAATTACATTGAAAAATAAAAGTGCCTGAGCCCGGCCCGTGTTCGGGGATAATTATACGGTCATCAGCCCGAAGCCCGTCTCTCAGGCCCTCAGGCTGTCGGGCCCCTCGGGCCTAGGGCTCCAGTGCAGGACTCTACTGTGTATGACCTGTGTATGACCTGTGTATGACCTGTGTATGACCTGTGTATGACCTCTTTATGACCTGTGTATGACCTGTGTATGACCTGTGTATGACCTCTTTATGACCTGTGTATGACCTGTGTGTGACCTGTGTATGACCTGTGTATGACCTGTGTATGACCTGTGTATGACCTGTGTATGACCTCTTTATGACCTGTGTATGACCTGTGTATGACCTCTTTATGACCTGTGTATGACCTGTGTATGACCTGTGTATGACCTGTGTATGACCTGTGTATGACCTCTTTATGACCTGTGTATGACCTCTGTATGACCTCTGTATGACCTGTGTATTTGGATGTTTAGAAAAGGTTCATACCAATGGATGACAATTTCCTTGACATTTGAGAAACAAAAGGTGATTGTATTTTCCAGATTATAAGATTCACTTTAAACACTTTAATTTTCTCCAAAAACAACAGTGCATCTGATACAGTTTATGGACTTATTCTGGTTAGAGTTAGTGGCTGGGAATGTTCACTTCTTATCTTATAAACTTTTTATCTCATGATTGTTACTTATCTCAGAATTTGATTAGATAGACAGACAGACAGACAGACAGACAGACAGACAGACAGATAGACAGACAGACAGACAGACAGACAGACAGACAGACAGACAGACAGACAGACAGACAGACAGACAGACAGACAGACAGATAGGTAGATAGACCTAACACACCAAACTGTCACTCACACAAACACAATCAAACCGCCAACAGAATATTACCCATAACCCTTTGTGTTTCTGTCTTTTTTTTTTAGGGAATGATCACCATCGTGTTGGAGTGCATCGACCGTCTGAACGTCTACAACACCGCTGCTCACTTCTCTGAATTTGCTGGAGAGGAAGCGGCCGAATCCTGGAAAGAGATTGTCAACCTTCTTTATGAGCTGCTCGGTACCACACTCTCTAAACATGCTTTAAATCCACGGTTCTCAAACTGGGGTCCGCGGACCCCTAGGGGGACGTGGCGCATGTCCAGGGGGTACGCAAAATTATTCACGTTTTTTTTTTTTTTTTTTGCTGTTTTATTTTGAAATGCGGAAGTTTTATTTTGTAGCGAGCGGGCGGAAGTAACAGCGCTGTTTGACGCCAGCTTGACTAAATTGAGACGGAGCGAGTCACAGGCTATTTTTAGCCACCCTGCAGCGAACA
>CM035795.1:2454105-2484105 GCA_020466265.1 Siphamia tubifer
GTGTGTGTCAAATCTATCTAGTTTGTAAGATAAGTTGTGTTGTTATGACTATATGAGGAGACAGCAATGAGCCCTGGTGTCAAAGGACGTCAGGGAACTGGTTAGAGCAGGTTTAGTGTTGGGGACTGGTATCTGAAGAATGGACTATAAAAGATGTATGTATGTCAGAATAAACTGAGCCTTTTCCTACTCAACTTCTGGTGTCGACATCTTTGATCCATGATGAAAATCCACAACAATATATATACATATTCATATATATATATATATATGAATATGATTTTTATGTATTTATTTTTTTACATCTTTGAACGAGTCTACTCATGTCACACAGTGTTTAGTAAAAGGGTCTTTCTGGGATGAACCACAGTGTAAATGTAATGATGTAATAATAATAATGGAATAAAACCATAGAAAAGCTGATGTGTGTTTGTCTTGGGTGTCCAGTGTGAGGCCCAACATCTTCCTGGGGACATGTGAGGGGTCTACGCAGTACAAGAAGTGGTACTACGAGATGATGGTGGACTACGTGGAGCCCTTCGTCACGGCTCAGGCCACCCATCTGCGCGTAGGCTGGGCCATGACCGAGGGCTACAGCCCCTACCCCGGAGGAGGAGAGGGCTGGGGGGGCAACGGCGTGGGAGACGACCTCTACTCCTATGGCTTTGATGGACTGCATCTGTGGTCAGGTGAGAGGACGCTGCTCATTGGCTAGATTTACCTGATGTTTTTTAAGTCAGAATTATTCATGCTGAATAATATCATTCAGAATTAAATTATTTCCTTCATGTTTTTTTTTATATTCAGATTAAAGTTTTACTCAGAGAATGCCTAATCTCACCCCCATCTCCCCATCTTTTCAAAAAAAGTTATTTTTGTTGGAAGGTGTGGGTGGATAGGGGTGTGGGGTTACTGGTGCAGCATAGGCCCACAGCCTAATATCATAATGACGACACTGGGCTGTTTCTGTTCTAGCTCTCCTGCAGTAACCATATGTGACCCACCACCACCAAACCAGGCATAAGTCGCACTGAGCCGTTCAGAGCTACAGCCAAATTTAGGCTGGAAGGTGATTTGTTATTAGTGTTTACACCTTATCAAAAAACGGTACCTTAACACCTCTATGTTCACTTCCTGTGGTCATTACATTGAAATCCAATCAATAAAGGTGTTTATTGAGTCAATTATTTAAGCGGCGACAAAAGTTCAGGTATTGCTGAGCAAAGACAAAGACGACTTCCACCTCTTTTCGCCGAACAAAACGATCTCCGTTCCGTGGGTAAACACCCAAGTGTTTGGTACGAGGTAAAAGCTTATATTGAATGTTCTGTCCAATGGTGTAAGCCAAATGATTATAATACGTCACACTTCTGTCCTATTATTATAATATATAAAACTTCTGTGACATGTCCATCAGAGTGTCCTTTAACATCTGTCAACAATTTGTGTCAATCGGATACAAATTATTATGCGTTGCTAAGGACTTCCTACCCCAAAACAGTCCAAAACTTTAACGGACAATATCTAAAAATATGCAAATTGTAAAATATGTCCAAATGTGGATATTAAAATGACCATAACTTTGGTTCTACTTGTGATAGAAACATCATTTTTTCACCATCTTAAACCTTAGTTTCCACTCTACCAAGATACACACATAACTCTGTTTGGATTTACACACACTTATGTCTGGTTTACTGGTGGTGGGTCACATATACTTTTTTCACCATACCTTCTATTCCTAGGAAGACTAACAAACTCACAGAAGATGAAAAAGTCACCCAGATGAGCGACCCGTCCATAGATGTCCTTCTGTCCACGCCTCTGTCACTGATCCGTCAGTGTTTTCCCTCCCTACTGTTCCTTCAGGTACCGTTCCTCGTCAGGTGGCGTCCCCCAGCGCACACACTCTGGCTGCAGATGATGTTGTCAGCTGCTGCCTGGATCTGAGCGTGCCCAGTATTTCCTTCCGTATCAATGGTCACCCAGTTCAGGGCATGTTTGAAAACTTTAACGTGGACGGCCTCTTCTTCCCCGTTCTCAGTTTTTCTGCTGGAGTCAAGTAAGTGATATTTTTTATTGTGTGGTTTTTAACCCTCCTGTTATGATGGTACGTGTCACCTGTTGTAAACTTTGAATATCGAGGAAAAATAATTAAAAGTACTGTATTCTCTGGACTATAAGGCACACTTAAAATACTTATATTTTCTCCCAAAAAAACAGAGCGCCTTATATTTGGATTAATTCTGGTCATGAGTACTATACTGAGTGTACTATACTGACTGTACTACACTGAGTGTACTATACTGACTGTACTACACTGACTGTACTATACTGACTGTACTACACTGACTGTACTATACTGACTGTACTACACTGACTGTACTATACTGAGTGTACTATACTGACTGTACTACACTGACTGTACTACACTGACTGTACTATACTGACTGTACTATACTGAGTGTACTATACTGACTGTACTACACTGACTGTACTATACTGACTGTACTACACTGACTGTACTATACTGAGTGTACTATACTGACTGTACTACACTGACTGTACTATACTGACTGTACTACACTGACTGTACTATACTGAGTGTACTATACTGACTGTACTACACTGACTGTACTATACTGACTGTACTACACTGACTGTACTATACTGAGTGTACTATACTGACTGTACTACACTGAGTGTACTATACTGACTGTACTACACTGACTGTACTATACTGACTGTACTACACTGACTGTACTATACTGAGTGTACTATACTGACTGTACTACACTGACTGTACTATACTGACTGTACTACACTGACTGTACTATACTGACTGTACTACACTGACTGTACTATACTGAGTGTACTATACTGACTGTACTACACTGACTGTACTATACTGACTGTACTACACTGACTGTACTATACTGACTGTACTATACTGACTGTACTACACTGACTGTACTATACTGAGTGTACTATACTGACTGTACTACACTGAGTGTACTATACTGACTGTACTACACTGACTGTACTATACTGACTGTACTACACTGACTGTACTATACTGAGTGTACTATACTGACTGTACTACACTGACTGTACTACACTGACTGTACTACACTAACTGTACTACACTGAATGTACTATACTGACTGTACTACACTGACTGTACTACACTGACTGTACTATACTGACTGTACTACACTGACTGTACTACACTAACTGTACTATACTGACTGTACTACACTGACTGTACTATACTGAGTGTACTATACTGACTGTACTACACTGACTGTACTACACTGACTGTACTATACTGACTGTACTACACTGACTGTACTACACTAACTGTACTATACTGACTGTACTACACTAACTGTACTATACTGACTGTACTACACTGACTGTACTATACTGAGTGTACTATACTGACTGTACTACACTGACTGTACTACACTGACTGTACTATACTGACTGTACTATACTGACTGTACTACACTGACTGTACTATACTGAGTGTACTATACTGACTGTACTACACTGACTGTACTATACTGACTGTACTACACTGACTGTACTGCACTAACTGTACTATACTGACTGTACTACACTGACTGTACTACACTGACTGTACTATACTGACTGTACTACACTGACTGTACTATACTAACTGTACTACACTGACTGTACTATACTGACTGTACTATACTGACTGTACTACACTGACTGTACTATACTGACTGTACTACACTGACTGTACTATACTGACTGTACTATACTGACTGTACTACACTGACTGTACTACACTGACTGTACTATACTGACTGTACTACACTGACTGTACTATACTGACTGTACTATACTGACTGTACTACACTGACTGTACTATACTGACTGTACTACACTGACTGTACTATACTGACTGTACTACACTGACTGTACTACACTGACTGTACTATACTGACTGTACTACACTGACTGTACTATACTGACTGTACTATACTGACTGTACTATACTGACTGTACTATACTGACTGTACTACACTGACTGTACTATACTGACTGTACTATACTGACTGTACTACACTGACTGTACTATACTGACTGTACTATACTGACTGTACTATACTGACTGTACTACACTGACTGTACTACACTGACTGTACTATACTGACTGTACTATACTGACTGTACTACACTGACTGTACTATACTGACTGTACTATACTGACTGTACTACACTGACTGTACTATACTGACTGTACTATACTGACTGTACTACACTGACTGTACTACACTGACTGTACTACACTGACTGTACTAAACTGACTGTACTATACTGACTGTACTACACTGACTGTACTATACTGACTGTACTATACTGACTGTACTACACTGACTGTACTATACTGACTGTACTACACTGACTGTACTATACTGACTGTACTATACTGACTGTACTACACTGACTGTACTATACTGACTGTACTATACTGACTGTACTACACTGACTGTACTACACTGACTGTACTATACTGACTGTACTACACTGACTGTACTACACGGACTGTACTATACTGACTGTACTACACTGACTGTACTACACTGACTGTACTATACTGACTGTACTACACTGACTGTACTACACTGACTGTACTATACTGACTGTACTACACTGACTGTACTATACTGAGTGTACTATACTGACTGTACTACACTGACTGTACTATACTGACTGTACTACACTGACTGTACTACACTGACTGAACTATACTGACTGTACTACACTGACTGTACTATACTGACTGTACTACACTGACTGTACTACACTGAGTGTACTATACTGACTGTACTACACTGACTGTACTATACTGACTGTACTACACTGACTGTACTATACTGAGTGTACTATACTGACTGTACTACACTGACTGTACTACACTGACTGTACTACACTAACTGTACTACACTGAATGTACTATACTGACTGTACTACACTGACTGTACTACACTGAGTGTACTATACTGACTGTACTATACTGACTGTACTACACTGACTGTACTATAATGACTGTACTACACTGACTGTACTATACTGACTGTACTATACTGACTGTACTACACTGACTGTACTACACTGACTGTACTACACTGACTGTACTATACTGACTGTACTATACTGACTGTACTACACTGACTGTACTATACTGACTGTACTACACTGACTGTACTATACTGACTGTACTATACTGACTGTACTACACTAACTGTACTACACTAACTGTACTAAACTAACTGTACTACACTGACTGTATTAGACTAACTGTACTACACTGACTGTACTATACTGCCTGTACTACACTGACTGTACTATACTGACTGTACTAGACTAACTGTACTATACTGACTGTACTACACTGACTGTACTACACTGACTGTACTACACTGACTGTACTACACTAACTGTACTATACTGACAGTACCACACTGACTGTACTACACTGACTGTACTAGACTAATTGTACTACACTGACTGTACTACACTGACTGTACTACACTGACTGTACTAGACTGACTGTACTACACTGACTGTACTAGACTAACTGTACTATACTGACTGTACTACACTGACTGTACTATACTGACTGTACTATACTGACTGTACTACACTGACTGTACTAGACTAACTGTACTATACTGACTGTACTACACTAACTGTATTACACTAACTGTATTACACTGACTGTACTAGACTGACTGTACTAGACTAACTGTTCTAGACTAACTGTACTATACTGACTGTACTATACTGACTGTACTACACTGACTGTACTAGACTAACTGTACTAGACTGACTGTACTACACTGACTGTACTACACTGACTGTACTAGACTAACTGTACTATACTGACTGTACTACACTGACTGTACTACACTGACTGTACTACACTGACTGTACTAGACTAACTGTACTATACTGACTGTACCACACTGACTGTACTAGACTGACTGTACTACACTAACTGTACTAGACTAACTGTACTATACTGACTGTACTACACTGACTGTACTATACTGACTGTACTATACTGACTGTACTACACTGACTGTACTAGACTAACTGTACTATACTGACTGTACTACACTAACTGTATTACACTAACTGTATTACACTGACTGTACTAGACTGACTGTACTAGACTAACTGTTCTAGACTAACTGTACTATACTGACTGTACTATACTGACTGTACTACACTGACTGTACTAGACTAACTGTACTAGACTGACTGTACTACTCTGACTGTACTACACTGACTGTACTAGACTAACTGTACTATACTGACTGTACTACACTAACTGTATTACACTAACTGTATTACACTGACTGTACTAGACTGACTGTACTACACTGACTGCACTAGACTAACTGTACTATACTGACTGTACTACACTGACTGTACTATACTGACTGTACTACACTGACTGTACTACACTGACTGTACTAGACTAACTGTACTACACTGACTGTACTACACTGACTGTACTACACTGACTGTACTAGACGAACTGTACTAGACTAACTGTACTACACTAACTGTACTAAACTAACTGTACTACACTGACTGTACTAGACTAACTGTACTACACTAACTGTA
The DNA here is from genome assembly GCA_020466265.1 of Siphamia tubifer. Classification (NCBI taxonomy): domain Eukaryota; kingdom Metazoa; phylum Chordata; class Actinopteri; order Kurtiformes; family Apogonidae; genus Siphamia; species Siphamia tubifer. Next base: position 2,460,775 of record CM035795.1, read on the forward strand.
CTAAACTAACTGTACTACACTGACTGTACTAGACTAACTGTACTAGACTAACTGTACTACACTGACTGCACTCGACTAACTGTACTACACTAACTGTACTAAACTAACTGTACTCGACTAACTGTACTACACTAACTGTACTAAACTAACTGTACTCGACGAACTGTACTACACTGACTGTACTCGATGAACTGTACTACACTGACTGTACTCAACTAACTGTACTAGACTAACTGTCCTATACTGACTGTACTAGACTAACTGTACTACACTAACTGTACTACACTGACTGTACTACACTGACTGTACTAGACTAACTGTACTACACTGACTGTACTAGACTGACTGTACTAGACTAACTGTATTACACTAACTGTACTACACTGACTGTACTAGACTAACTGTACTACACTCACTGTACTAGACGAACTGTACTAGACTAACTGTACTAGACTAACTGTACTAGACTAACTGTACTACACTAACTGTACTAGACTAACTGTACTACACTAACTGTACTAGACGAACTGTACTAGACGAACTGTACTAGACTAACTGTACTAGACTAACTGTACTAGACTAACTGTACTACACTGACTGTACTAGACTAACTGTACTACACTAACTGTTCTAAACTATCTGTACTACACTAACTGTACTAGACTAACTGTACTACACTAACTGTACTAGACTAACTGTACTACACTGACTGTACTAGACGAACTGTACTAGACGAACTGTACTAGACTAACTGTACTAGACTAACTGTACTACACTAACTGTACTAGACTAACTGTACTACACTGACTGTACTAGACGAACTGTACTAGACTAACTGTACTAGACTAACTGTACTACACTGACTGTACTAGACTAACTGTACTACACTGACTGTACTAGACTAACTGTACTACACTAACTGTACTAAACTATCTGTACTACACTGACTGTACTAGACTAACTGTACTAGACTAACTGTACTACACTGACTGTACTCGACTAACTGTACTACACTAACCGTACTAAACTAACTGTACTACACTAACTATACTAAACTAACTGTACTCGACGAACTGTACTACACTGACTGTACTCGACTAGCTGTACTAGACTAACTGTACTATACTGACTGTACTAGACTAACTGTACTGGACTAACTGTAGTACACTAACTGTACTACACTGACTGTACTAGACAAACTGTACTACACTAACTGTACTACACTAACTGTACTACACTGACTGTACTGCACTGACTGTACTCGACTAACTGTACTACACTAACTGTACTACACTGACTGTACTACACTGACTGTACTAGACTAACTGTACTAGACTAACTGTACTAGACTAACTGTACTAGACTAACTGTACTACCCTGACTTTACTCGACTAACTGTACTAGACTAACTGTACTAGACTAACTGTACTACACTGACTGTACTAGACTAACTGTACTAGACTAACTGTACTAGACTAACTGTACTACACTAACTGTACTAGACTAACTGTACTACACTAACAGTACTACACTGACTGTACTAGACTAACTGTACTAGACTAACTGTACTAGACTAACTGTACTACACTAACTGTACTAGACTAACTGTACTACACTAACTGTACTAAACTAACTGTACTACACTGACTGTACTAGACTAACTGTACTAGACTAACTGTACTACACTGACTGCACTCGACTAACTGTACTACACTAACTGTACTAAACTAACTGTACTCGACTAACTGTACTACACTAACTGTACTAAACTAACTGTACTCGACGAACTGTACTACACTGACTGTACTCGATGAACTGTACTACACTGACTGTACTCAACTAACTGTACTAGACTAACTGTCCTATACTGACTGTACTAGACTAACTGTACTACACTAACTGTACTACACTGACTGTACTACACTGACTGTACTAGACTAACTGTACTACACTGACTGTACTAGACTGACTGTACTAGACTAACTGTATTACACTAACTGTACTACACTGACTGTACTAGACTAACTGTACTACACTCACTGTACTAGACGAACTGTACTAGACTAACTGTACTAGACTAACTGTACTAGACTAACTGTACTACACTAACTGTACTAGACTAACTGTACTACACTAACTGTACTAGACGAACTGTACTAGACGAACTGTACTAGACTAACTGTACTAGACTAACTGTACTAGACTAACTGTACTACACTGACTGTACTAGACTAACTGTACTACACTAACTGTTCTAAACTATCTGTACTACACTAACTGTACTAGACTAACTGTACTACACTAACTGTACTAGACTAACTGTACTACACTGACTGTACTAGACGAACTGTACTAGACTAACTGTACTAGACTAACTGTACTACACTGACTGTACTAGACTAACTGTACTACACTGACTGTACTAGACTAACTGTACTACACTAACTGTACTAAACTATCTGTACTACACTGACTGTACTAGACTAACTGTACTAGACTAACTGTACTACACTGACTGTACTCGACTAACTGTACTACACTAACCGTACTAAACTAACTGTACTACACTAACTATACTAAACTAACTGTACTCGACGAACTGTACTACACTGACTGTACTCGACTAGCTGTACTAGACTAACTGTACTATACTGACTGTACTAGACTAACTGTACTGGACTAACTGTTGTACACTAACTGTACTACACTGACTGTACTAGACTAACTGTACTACACTAACTGTACTACACTGACTGTACTGCACTGACTGTACTCGACTAACTGTACTACACTGACTGTACTACACTGACTGTACTAGACTAACTGTACTAGACTAACTGTACTAGACTAACTGTACTAGACTAACTGTACTAGACTAACTGTACTACCCTGACTTTACTCGACTAACTGTACTAGACTAACTGTACTAGACTAACTGTACTACACTGACTGTACTAGACTAACTGTACTAGACTAACTGTACTAGACTAACTGTACTACACTAACTGTACTAGACTAACTGTACTACACTAACAGTACTACACTGACTGTACTAGACTAACTGTACTAGACTAACTGTACTAGACTAACTGTACTACACTAACTGTACTAGACTAACTGTACTACACTAACTGTACTACACTGACTGTACTAGACTAACTGTACTACACTGACTGTACTAGACTTACTGTCCTAGACTAACTGTACTACACTGACTGTACTAGACTAACTGTACTAGACTAACTGTACTAGACTAACTGTACTAGACTAACTGTACTAGACTAACTGTACTACACTAACTGTACTAGACTAACTGTACTACACTAACAGTACTACACTGACTGTACTAGACTAACTGTACTAGACTAACTGTACTAGACTAACTGTACTACACTAACTGTACTAGACTAACTGTACTACACTAACTGTACTACACTGACTGTACTAGACTAACTGTACTACACTGACTGTACTAGACTAACTGTACTACACTAACTGTACTAAACTATCTGTACTACACTGACTGTACTCGACTAACTGTACTAGACTAACCGTACTAAACTAACTGTACTACACTAACTGTACTAAACTAACTGTACTCGACGAACTGTACTACACTGACTGTACTCGACTAGCTGTACTAGACTAACTGTACTGGACTAACTGTAGTCCACTAACTGTACTACACTGACTGTACTTGACTAACTGTACTACACTAACTGTACTACACTAACTGTACTACACTGACTGTACTGCACTGACTGTACTCGACTAACTGTACTACACTAACTGTACTACACTGACTGTACTACACTGACTGTACTAGACTAACTGTACTAGACTAACTGTACTACACTAACTGTACTAGACTAACTGTACTACCCTGACTTTACTCGACTAACTGTACTAGACTAACTGTACTACACTGACTGTACTACACTGACTGTACTAGACTAACTGTACTAGACTAACTGTACTAGACTAACTGTACTACCCTGACTTTACTCGACTAACTGTACTAGACTAACTGTACTAGACTAACTGTACTACACTGACTGTACTAGACTAACTGTACTAGACTAACTGTACTAGACTAACTGTACGACACTAACTGTACTAGACTAACTGTACTAGACTAACTGTACTAGACTAACTGTACTACACTAACTGTACTAGACTAACTGTACTAGACTAACTGTACTACACTGACTGTACTAGACTAATTGTACTAGACTAACTGTACTACACTAACTGTACTAGACTAACTGTACTACACTAACTGTACTACACTGACTGTACTACACTGACTGTACTAGACTAACTGTACTACACTGACTGTACTAGACTTACTGTCCTAGACTAACTGTACTACACTGACTGTACTAGACTAACTGTACTAGACTAACTGTACTACACTAACTGTACTACACTGACTGTACTAGACTAACTGTACTACACTGACTGTACTAGACTTACTGTCCTAGACTAACTGTACTACACTGACTGTACTAGACTTACTGTCCTAGACTAACTGTACTACACTGACTGTACTAGACTAACTGTACTAGACTAACTGTACTACACTAACTGTACTACACTGACTGTACTACACTGACTGTACTCGACTAACTGTACTACACTGACTGTACTACACTTACTGTACGAGAGTGTCTATACTAGACTGACTGTACTAGAATAATCAAATATTACCAGTGCTTGTTGGGATTTTTTTGGTTTCACACATGTATTTTGTATGATCAAACATGCACCAGGTCAAATGTTCTCAGAAACACCACTGCTGTTCAGAGAGTTAAAGGGTCTGTATTCCTTTAACTTCTGACATGTACTTCAACAAAACATTTATTACATTATTTAATATATATATTGACCCAGTTTAATTAATTATCCAGTGACAATTAATATACACCTACAATCATTAAAACAATTCTTGGACCATCAAAAACTCATCAAAAATAAATGTTTCTGCAGTAAAGTCCCAACTACTGTGTGAGTCACGTGACTAAAACAGACAGAAAAGAAAACAGTGAGTGAATAAAAGCTCTGTTTTTTACACCGCCTTTTATAGATCCACTCAGTCTTTGGTCTTAACCCTTTAAACTTCTACTCAATTTCACCTAAATCCCACCTACAATTTGCCAAAATGTCTTATGTCTTAATAAAGTAAATTGAAAGTTGGACATTTGGACTATATTTGGACTTTATTTGGATTATGTTTGGACAATACTTGGACTCTATTTGGACAATGTTTGGACTCTATTTGGACAACATTACAACTCTATTTGGACTGTATTTCGACAACATTAGGACTTCATTTGGACTATTTGGACAATATGTGGACTCTATTTGGACAACATTTGAACAAAATTTGGGCTCTTATTTGGACTACATGAGGACTACATTTGGACTACATTTGGACGAAGTTTGGACAACATTTGGACAACATTTGGACAATGTTTGGACAACATTTGGACTAGATATTTCTTGGTTTGGATGTTTTTGTTGGACTATAATAGAATATGGTTCCTCTGTGGTTAATTATGAAACATAAATAGTTCTGTTGTGGTTTTGTTTACTTTTGTGAGTGACTAGATCCAGAACATATGTGGACTCTTGGAAGCTAAAAGGGTTAAATAGTAACGACGTCTAAACGATAAACACCATATTTGTTTCTGTCACCGCAGAGCTCGCTTTCTCCTTGGTGGTCGTCATGGAGACTTCAAGTTCATGCCCCCGCCTGGCTACGCCCCGTGTTACGAGGCTCTGCTGCCCAGGGAGAGGATGCGTATCGAGCCCATTAAGGAGTACAAGCACGACTTCAATGGCGTCCGTAACCTGCTGGGTCCCACACTGTCCCTGACCCACACCTCCTTCACCCCCTGCCCCGTTGACACCGTTCAGGTACCAACCTTTGACAGGACCACATGACTGTTTGATTATACATTTTATACATATGACAAGATGACTTTGTTGTGATTTAGGGATTTATAAATAAAATTGAATTTGTATAATATATTCTTCATCTGTATATCATGTCTATACCATTTAAATCTAACCATTACATTCATTTTGCTTTAATACTATATATTGTAATATGTTTATTAATCTGTGTATTATAATCTGTGTTGATTATAACATTGTAAAAATGTATCCTGTATATTTATATACACTGACTGCACTTCTGCTTGGATGACAAATTGCATGTCATGACCCTATGCATGAGTAATAACAATAAAGTTTAATCTAATCTAATCAAATGTAATGTAATCTCATTTTAGGTAATGGAACTAAGGCACACTGAGACTTTAATTTTCTCCAAAAATGACAGTGCACCTTATAATTCAGAGCATATATATATATATATATATATATATATATATATATATATATATATATGGATTCATTCTGGTTGCGCTTCATGACTTGGAATTTTGACTTTTTATCTCATGATTTTCACTTCATGCTCCTTTTAGTCCAGTGTGCGTTATAGTGCAGAAAATACGCTACTGTAATTTATTGTCATCTAATGTTATCAATCTAATCTAATCTATCTAATGTCATTTAAGTCAATGTAATCTAATCTCATGCAGTTTAATGTAATGTAATGTAATCTCATTTTATGTTATGGAATTTAATATAGTGTAATTTATTGTAAATTCATGTAATCTAATCTTATCAGGTTTATTTTTTTGAACTGTAACTGCTCACTACCTAAACCAGAGGAAAACTGTCTCATGTGTGTTTCCCTGCTGTTATTTGTGTTAGATTGTGTTACCGCCACACTTGGAGCGCATTCGAGAGAAGCTGGCAGAGAACATTCATGAGCTGTGGGCCGTCACCAGGATCGAACAGGGCTGGACCTACGGCAGTGTAAGTACTGAGTCCAGTCTGGACTAGTTTTATGAGTCACGAACACATGTTCTACGTACAGGGGTCTAGTTTCGCAGACCTAGTGCAGGTGCAAGTTTCACTCACACACACTGGTGCAAGTCCTCCTCCTTTTTATCCCCTTTCCTCCCACTGGCATAAGTGGAAATAATGGAAGAGAAAGGGTGTGCAGTGGGTTTAACACACCCCCATTCAGTTCTCCACCAATCACATTAGCGCCTCTCATCGCAATACGTACTGTAATAAAGCACATAAAAAACACACTGGGAAAAACTCAACAGTAACTCTGTCCTTTACGCCTGTTAGAACTCAAAGGGTCAAAGGTCACCAAAAGCATCATGGGTAGCTCCCTCATAGCCAATAGTATGATACGTACAGTACATACGGTACTGTATTTACGTCTCAAGGGTTTCAGTTTTGCTTCGTAAATAAAATTTTCTTTCGTATTCAGAGACGAAAATTTGACGTAAAGCTTTTCCATAACTTGGATTATTGGTTAGCTGGGTCTTCTGTAAGTAGAGGTACCACTGTATACATGTGCTGATCACGTTGCATTGAATTGTTACATTGAATAGTGATTGTTGTTATTAGCTATTGCATTGAAATGTGTCTGACACTCTGGAAACCTGCTGTGACGTGTGCACTCTGAGCACCAGTCAGCCTTACACCGCAAGTAGACCCGGTTTCAGCTGGTGGGCTTTTGGCGCACTGTCGGTGCGGTCTAAGTAAACAAAACTGTCACTCTACCAAGCTGAGTCAGTGGACACCTCCCACGAGTGCGCCGTCACACCCATGTTGGTGCCCATGCTGCGCCTGCGCTGCATGAAACTAGCACTGGGTGGGGTCCGCCAGCCTGCACCACCCTGGGAAACTAGAGCCCAATGTCATCATCTGATCAGTAAAGGGGAACAATCAATACTAAACTATTGTATTTACAAAGAACAGAAACCAATACCAATCTGTAAACATTTATGTCATCATCAGAGATCTCTAAGTCTGTTTTTTCTCCATTAAAATTAAAACATAATAGCCTATAAAAAATAATGACTCCAAATTGTTTTCATTGTTTTAGTGCAAAAAAAACTTGTTAAATTATGAAAGTAGTTTTAGAAATGATCCAAATGCAAAAAAAGAAACATTTCATGAGGAAAATATTAGAAGAAAATATAGTCTTTTTTAAAATGATTATTCTCTTCAGCCCAGCGGCCGCATTGGAACGTTTGGTGGGCTGCATTTGGCCCCCAGGCCGCATGTTTGACACCAGTGGTTTACATTGAAATTTTCACTTGTTTTTTTAACCTGTCTTTCTCTGCACTAGACTGATGCCGTCAACTGTGAAATCTTATCTTATCTTAACATATCTTATCTTTTTTTTAAATATCTTATCTTTTTTATCTTATCCTAATATATTACCTCAACATATTTTTTTTTTTACTTTATCTTATCTTATATTGCAATTAATGAATGAATGAATGAATCAATCAATCAATTTATTACAAATGATTTCAGTTCAAATCAACACTTTTACAAATACTTTTTGGAATGACACACCCCAGGCTTCATCTTATAAACGTTGTGACAGAAGATGCAATTGACATAAATGAAAATCTTGTAAATATCTATAAACACATTCCAAAAATATTGATAATCTATCCACCCATGTTTCATTTCATTTCCTTATGCTCGCTTTATGACTTGATCACAGTTTAGGGATGACAACAAGAAGCTCCACCCCTGTCTGGTGGATTTCCAAAACCTGCCCGAACCTGAGAGGAACTACAACCTGCAGATGTCTGGAGAGACGCTCAAGTCAGTCTGTAACTGACCTTTGACCTGAATGTGTTTAAGGAGCCACAGGAGGAATTGAAACTGATCCAGGTGTTGTTTCCTCCTGCAGGACTCTGCTGGCTCTGGGCTGCCACGTCGGGATGGGAGACGAGAAAGCGGAGGAGAACCTCAAGAAGATTAAGCTACCCAAGACGTATGAACAAAAAAACCCCCACAGTGTTCTGATGAAAAACCTGCTATTTGTTCTACGGTTTATTACAGTCGCTTCTAACAAAATACCTCAAACAGTTTCTTAAAGGGACACTTCAGTATTTTTCAGATGAATGTGTTTGTCATCAGTGTCTTTACTCTGGTGCACCCACACTGACTCCGCCCCTCTCTTCAGACTCCGCCCCTTTACTCTGGTGCACCCACACTGACTCCGCCCCTCTCTTCAGACTCCGCCCCTTTACTCTGGTGCACCCACACAGACTCCGCCCCCTCTTCTGACTCCGCCCCTTTACTCTGGTGCACCCACACTGACTCCGCCCCCTCGTCTGACTCCGCCCCTTTACTCTGGTGCACCCACACTGACTTACCCCCCCACAGTGTCCTGTGAGCCCAGTTCTGGTCCGGTTTTCCTGGGGTCAACAAAATAAAACCTGTTTCTTCTCAAAACAGTATGTGTTGTAATGAGGGATTTATTTTCAAAACAAAACTGTCATGGAACAAAAACTCACACCTCATAATTGCTTGGAGCTACTTTCTCTCAATAGTGATCAATGCGCTAGCATCACTGCTAACAGCTGTGCACCTGCATGTAGCAGCCGCTAATACTGACCAACAACTGATGAAAGTAGTTTGCTAAGGCGCACAGCTGTTAGCAGTGACAACGCTAATGCATTGATCGCTGTTGAAAGTAACTCCAAGTAATTACGAGGTGTGAGTTTTTGTTCCGTGACAGTTTTGTTATGTAAATAAATCACTCATTCCAACACATACTGTTTTGAAAAGAAATGTTTTATTTTGATGACCCCAGGAAACCTGCCGGGATTGAGTTATAGCATATGTCTCTGCAGACACACACACACACACACACACACACTGATTACAATAATCTCTCCCAACCAATGTTGGATGAGATCATTAATAATAATAATAATAATAATAATAATAATAATAATAATAATAATAATAATAATAATAATAATAATAATAATAAATAATGGATTACATTTACGTAGTGCCTTTCTATGAACGTTTACTCAAAGCTCACAGTGGATCCATTATTCATTCACTCTCACATTGTGTCTCATTAAACATTCAGATGCTTTTGTTCACCACAGGCTGTTTAGGTCTTTTTTGGGTTAAACCTCAGCGTCCTGTCGTGTAATAAACTATTTCCTTTTGTCTCTAGTTATGTGATGTCCAACGGGTATAAGCCTGCCCCCCTTGACCTCAACCATGTCAAACTGACGCCAAACCAGAACCAGCTGGTGGAAAAACTGGCTGAAAATGGACATAATGTGTGGGCAAGGGATCGGGTACGACAAGGGTGGACCTACAGTATCGTGCAGGTAATTGATGATTTTTATCTTCTGTTCATGCAGTTTGTACAACTAGATCCAGTTGCCATAGATAGATTTGTTTGCGTATTATGTGTAAGATCATCCCGCAATATGGTTTGTGATTCTGTGCAAAATAAATAAATTTGATTGTAGGTCTAAATCAGGGGACTGTTTTTTTTTTTTCTTTTAGAAAGGGCCAGATGTGATAATGTTCAGATTACCAGGGGCCAGTGGTCCCTTCTGACGTTTTTAAACAGTACAAATTACATATAAATGCACTGTTCTATCACAAATGTATCTTCATTGTTTCAATATAATTGTTTCAAATGGCAATTCGCCTTATTCACCTGGCAGCCATTTTTACACTTGAGGGGTACAGAAGTGAAACAGAAGTTAAACAGTTCCATACATTGTCAATCACTAACTTCAGTGAACGTTTGGGTTGTCAACATACCAGTAGTTTGGACCAACAATCTGTCCATCATGACGGACTTAACGATGGATATTTTTGAAAAATGGCATGTAAGGACTATAATATTCCCAGGGCTGTCTTGCTGAACATCTACAGTAACTGGGTTGAAGGCTACATAAAGCTTAAGTAGGCTAATGGCACCGCTAGCATATCATCAGTACTGACAGCCATCGGCACGCTAACCACAAAATGGATTTAGCATTGTGTTGAAATAGCATATAAAATGTGGTGTTCTGTAATTACACATTCATATTTTATTATTTCATGTTGACATTAGGTTGATTAGATGACTGTTAGCGCTATTTATTATTGATGCTAGTCTGGTAAGATAAGCTTAATGTGTATTTCAGTTAACATAATTATCCTTAGACTTTTTCTCATTCGTTTCAGGACATCCTAAATAAGCGAAACCCTCGTCTGGTGCCTTACAACTTACTGGATGAGAGAACTAAGAAAACCAACCGAGACAGTGTTAATAACGCTGTCCGAACCCTCATTGGCTATGGCTACAACATTGAACCTCCAGACCAGGAGAGCAGTAAGTCCACACTTCATATTATGAGGAAGATCATATTTAGAATTTAAAAAAAAAATCTAATCAAGTCAAGCATTCTTTATTGTCAAGTGTGCATACATATATATATATATATATATATATATATATATATATATATATATATATATATATATACATTTCTTTCCTCTCTTCCATTGTGCAACAACTATTTACAACAACTTAAAATTAAACATTTTAAAAATGCTCTAAAACAAGTCTTTTCTCATAATGCTTAAAAAAACTCAGACTAACTCTATAAACAAGAATAAAAAACAGTCAATTTCCTCAAAATATAAATAATTTGAGATTATGTCTTATTTTATTTTACTTGTGATGAGATATTTTGATATATTGATATTTAGTACCATGGAAGAGAGGAAAAAAAATATAATCTTTGCTATATGTTCTGTACATTCTATAAAAAAAAAAATTGTTCCTCTCGCCCCACCTGGGCGGTGTCTCCTTCAGACTCGGGTCCTCTACCAGAGGTCTGGGAGCCTGAGGGTTCTGTGCAGGATCTTAGCTGTTCCTAGCAATGCGCTCTTTTGTACAGAGATCTCTGATGTTGTTCCTGGTATCTGCTGGAGACATTCTCCCAGCTTGGGGGTCACTGCCCCTAGTGCCCCCATCACTACTGGTACCACTGTTGCCTTCACACTCCACATTTTCTCTAACTCCTCTTTCAGCCCTTGGTATTTCTCTTCTCTTCTCATGTTCTTTCTTTCTCATGTTGCTATCACTGGGGACTGCTACATCTATCACCACCACTGTCTTCTCATGTTTATCCACCACCACTATGTCAGGCTGATTGGCCATCACCATCTTGTCAGTCTGGATCTGGAAGTCCCACAGGATCTTGGCCTGTTTGTTCTCTGTCACCTTTGGGGGGTTCTCCCATCTTGACCCTGGGACCTCCAGTCCATACTCTTTACAGATGTTCCTGTACAGTATGTCCGCTACCTGGTTATGCCTCTCCATGTATGCCTTGCCTGCCAGCATCTTACACCTGCTGTGATGTGCTGGACTGTTTCAGGGGCTTCTCTACACAGCCTACACCTGGGGTCCTGTCTGATGTGGTAGACCCCGGCCTCTATTGCTCTGGTGTTCAGGGCTTGTTCTTGTGCAGCCATGAGTAGCGCCTCTGTGCTGTCCTTTAGTCCAGCCTTTTCCAGCCACTGGTATGTCTTTTCCATATCAGCCACTTCCTCAATTTGTCGATGGTACACGCCATGCAAGGGTTTGTCCCTCCATGATAGCCCCTCTGGTTCCTCGACCTTACTGGGCTTTTGTTGCCTGAGGCATTCACTTAGCAGTTGGTCATTGGGGGCCATTTTCTTGATGTATTCCTGGAGGTTCGCCGTTTCCTCCTGGACAGTAGTTCTGACACTTACTAGTCCTCGGCCCCCTTCCTTTCTCTTAGTGTACAGCCTCAGGACACTGGACTTGGGGTGGAACCATCCATGCATGGTAAGGAGCTTCCTTGTCTTGATATCAGTGGCTTGTATCTCTTCCAGTGGCCAGGATATTATCCCAGCTGGGTATCTGATTACTGGCAGGGCATAGGTGTTAATGGCCTGGATCTTATTTTTGCCGTTCAGCTGACTTTTCAGGACCTGTCTTACCCTCTGCAGGTATTTGGCTGTGGCTGACTTCCGAGCTGCCTCCTCATGATTACCATTTGTCTGTGGGATCCCTAGGTATTTGTAACTTTCCTGCACATCTGTGATATTCCCTTCAGGTAGGTCAACCCCTTCAGTTGTGATCACCTTTCCTCTTCTAGATATCATCCGCCCACATTTATCTAGTCCCAATGACATCCCAATGTCTTTGCTGTAGATCCGGGTGAGGTGAATTAGGGAATCAATGTGACGCTCATTCTTGGCATACAGCTTGATGTCATCCATGTAGAGGAGGTGGTTGATGGATGTTCCACTTTGGAACTGGTATCCGAAGCCACTCTTTGAGATGATCTGGCTGAGGGGGTTTTGGCCTATGCAGAACAGCAGGGGGGACAGAGCATCTCCTTGGTAAATGCCGCATCTGATGCGGCATTTACCAAGGAGATGCCCTGCTATTCTGCAATTGCGCAGTTGGCTTTGAGTTGGCCTCCAGAGTCGTCTTCCACAGCCTCATTGAGTTCTGGATGAACTCTCTTAGTGTCCTGTTGATGTTATACAGTTTTAAGCATTCCAGTATCCATGTATGTGGCATTGAGTCATAGGCTTTCTTGTAATCAATCCAGGCAGTGCACAGGTTGGTGTTCCTCGTCTTGCAATCTCAGGCAATTGCCCTGTCAACCAGTAGCTGGTGTTTGGCTCCCCTGGTGTTGTTGCCTATTCCTTTCTGTGCTCTGCTCATGTATTGCTCCATGTGCCTACTCATCTTAGTTGCTATGATGCCTGATAGTAGCTTCCATGTGGTGCTGAGGCAGGTTATAGGCCAGTAGTTAGATGGTATTGTTCCCTTCTGGGGGTTCTTTATTATGAGGACTGTCCGGCCCTGGGTTAGCCGCTCTGGGTGGTTTCCCGATATCAGCAGCTGGTTCATCTGTGCTGCTAGGCGTTCATGGAGTGCTGTCAGTCCATGAACGCCTAGCAGCACAGATGAACCAGCTGCTGATATCGGGAAACCACCCAGAGTGGCGACTCTGGGTGTGTATATATATATATATATATATATATATATATATATATATATATATATATCAGTGATGAGGTATCGAGGTATAAACGACCCGCAACCGACCGCTTTTTTAAGTAACCCGCCTGCGGCCCAGACCGCAAAATAAAATATATTTGAAAAGAACGAAATATAATTGATGGTCTTCATGAACATTAAATGACCTTACTCACGGACCTGCATTTATTTCCGCTTTTAAATCTGATGTCATTGGGGTGTTATTGGGATCTAAGTCTGTTTGTCCATGTTTTAAAAGCTGTGTAACGTTCAAACACGGCAGGGTGGGAGCGGTCTCTGATTATGAGTTGTGCCTTCCTGAGGCAGCGGGAGGCATACACTTCCTGGAGTGAAGGCAGAGGACGGTGACTTTCTGGGGGGTGCTTATGGGCCCACTTAAGGGTGGCTCTGGCTCAGTTGTTAGAGCGGGTCGTCCCATGGCCAAAGGGTTGGGAGTTTGTGTCCCAGCTCTGGCTGTCCACATGTTGAAGTGTCCTTGGGCAAAGACACTGAACCCTGCCTTAGTCCCCCAGTAGGACTGACAGAACCTGAGAAACCTACTGGTGTATGAGTGTGTGTGAATGGGTGAATGTGAGGCTAATGTAAAGAGCTTTGAACCATGAACTTGGAACAACTATAGAAGTGAAGAACATTCCATTCATTCAGTCAGGTCGGCTGCTGTGCAGCTGGTAAAGCACACACACAAACAGTCCGACAGGATGCTCTTGATGCAACATGAATAGAAGTCCACACTGTAAGGTCTCTGCTGGGAGTGCCTACAGGTGTGGCATGTGTAGTCCATCGTTTTCAGGAACCGTTTCATTGCCATGTTCACATGATATTTTACTGGTCCATTTCCAGACATCGTGGTTTTTTTATCCGGCACATAAAAAAACTCATTGCATTGCGTGTAGACATAGCCTGAGTCTCCTGAAGCATCTGTCCTTCAGCTGGTTCTGGCCTGGAGCCTTGGCGGTGTCCTCCCTGACAACAGCAGCTGAACAGGCGGTGAAGAATTCTATTACTTTAGCACTTGTTTTAGAAACCTCCTCCCAAAACATTACCTCCATTCCACAAAATGTTTCACTTCCTTCCTTCTTGACATCACGCTTTTTTGGTCCGTTTGCAGGTGGCCACGGCCTTGAGAACACCCGTGGAGACAAGGTGCGGATCTTCAGGGCAGAGAAGTCGTACGCTGTCACCCAGGGGAAGTGGTATTTTGAGTTTGAGGCGGTGACCATCGGTGAGATGAGAGTGGGATGGGCTCGTCCTAGCGTCCGCTCTGACACCGAACTGGGAGCAGATGAACTGGCCTACGTCTTCAATGGGAACAAGGTCAGTGCACATGCTCACACTCGTATGACAAGAGTTTGGTCAAAGAACTGGGAACAATGGGTTGGTTTATTTATTTATTTGTTTGTGTATTTGACAGGAACAAAGCATTCAGACATAGTTCCAGACTTGCAGCTGATGTGAAGCAGAAAGAGTTTATAGCTTATGTTCTACCCCAGGCTAGGCGAACTATAGCCTAGCCACACTAAACCTCCCTAGCAGCAGCATATTTTATGTGCTACCGTAGTAGTTTAGTTACGCTCAATGTAACTAGACTAAAAAGTTTGATGACGTTTTCTCACATTCTTCACTCATGTTTGATAAAAGGAAATCACCACCCGTTGTTGTTCTTCTTCTGTGGTTGTTTCCAGCTGTTTCTCTCTGAATCATTGCAGCGTCACTTTGTTACACCCACCCTCTGACTCTATACTTCACTGTGAATGGTCGTCCAGTTCGAGTTTCAAGTTACATTGAGCGTAACTAGATTACTACGATAGCACATTAGATTTGCTGCCGCTAAGGGGGTCTAGCATGGCTAGGCTATAGTTTACCACCACCAGAGTGAGAATGACAGAGTGAATGAATAATGGGTCACTAATGTAAAGCACTTTGAGTGCCAAAAAAGCACTATATAAATCCAATCTACTATAATTAACATAAGAACATGACCAGGGGTCATATTGCTTGGGCTAATCTTCTTTGTTGCCAGTTTGCTCCAGTTCCAGGTCACTCAGGGTTCTTTGTCTTTTGTAAACATCCAGGCTCAGAGGTGGCACATTGGAAATGAACCGTTCGGTCGTCAGTGGCAGTCTGGGGACGTGGTTGGCTGTATGATCGACCTGACGGAGATGAACATCATGTTCACGCTCAACGGAGAGATGTTGATCAGCGACTCAGGCTCTGAGATGGCTTTCAAAGACATCGAAATAGGGGAAGGTAAGAGTTAAGCAGGGGACACACCGAAGGATTTTACAAATTATAAACAACTTTTTTTAACCCTGCCGCTGAAGGGCAGGGTAAAAAATGGACGTTCCTCTATAGTCTGTCCGTCCATGGGAGTGGATCTGGGTCAGGGTTAGGGTTCTTCTTTTTCCCACTGGGTTTTACAGTTGTTTTTCTTGCCGAGAAGGAGGGTCTAAGGACAGGGGATGCTTGGGACTTTATCTATTTCTGTAGCTGATTGTGTTTTCTTTAAAGCCCTGTGAGATGACTTTGTTGTGATTTGAGGCTTTATAAATAAAATTTAATTGAATTGAATTGAAGGAGAGAGCTATTGGTTTTGGCAGCTTTACGCAAAAACTACTGGACCAATTTCCATGAAAATTTCATGTGTGAAGTGGTCCAGAATAGATCACATTAAAGGTCAAAGGTCACAGTCACCAAAAATGTTTTTTTTTTTTTTTTTACAATGATAAGAGATAGGGCAAATCAGGTCAAAATGTGTGTGAGGGGGTGGTTTTTTTGTGCTGGGCACCACTTGCTTACTGATTGTTCTTCTTTTATGGTATTAACCGTAAGAATGCTAATGTGAAAGGGCATCTAGCGCCACCTAGTGTCTGGGAGTGGAACACTAATTTGATCCTCTCACTATTCATGTTCCCGCTGATTTTCCCATCCAAATCACCAGATGAATAAAATTTGGACTCCCATCCCACGGGTATCCTACAGGAATCACGTGACCCCTGGGAATTCCTGACAAATGTCATCCTGTAGTACCAACCCTAGATGTGACTGTCCACCAGGCATGTCCAAAGTGTTCCACAAAGGGTCGGTGTGGCTGCAGGTTTTTGTTCCAACCAACCAAGAGTTCACAGATTGACCAATCAACTCTCTGAAGATGGAGGTCAGCTGATTAATGGAGTCAGTCTGGTGTTTGGTTGGAACATAAACCTGCCGCCACACCGACCCTTTGTGGAACACTTTGGACATGTCTGATGTAAACCAGTCCCTCCAGGACTTCACAGGCGTTTTTTTTAGATTGTTTCATCCTAAAATGTCTGATGTTGCATGAGCTTTTCTGAAAAATTGCGATGAAGGTTGGGGTCCTTTTTAGGCTTTTGTTGCGGGAGGAAGTGAAAGTTGCAATAAATAGTTATGACTTTCCCTTTTTATAATCAAAATGAAGTAATATTTCAAATACTTAGTTACTGGAAAATTAATTTAAAGTCATTGATATCGTCCTCAAATCTATACTTTACCCAGATGGCAAATAAACAATTACAAGGATTACAAAAAAACAAAATATATTTTTCCAAATGCACCTGTTGGTTCAAAGGTTAAAGTTCATATGACCTCACAACACTTCATGAAGTTAGAAAACATCATATAAATTTCTCAGCCAGTCAAAAAAAACCATTACTAGTACTGTGTACTGTGTAGTAGAGGCAGTTTCTGACAAAAATAGAACAAAGACTGTAACGGACTGCAGAGAACCCAAGTGTAGAACAGGAGGCGTGCGTAAAGGTCCAAGCAGTATTTTATTCTTAGACAAACCAGCAACACAATACAGATTAACGAGGATATGTCCCCTTTAAAGTCTCTCAGGGCTGGAAGGTACTTATCCAGACGGGGCTCGGAAGATCTCCTCTGGCCTGGGGGCGAGACTGGATTCGGGTCGGTTCTGGTCCTAGGTCGGGGCTGGCGGCGGGTCTCGTAGTCGGGGTCTGTTCCGGGGTCGGGGCAGGCAGCTGGGGTCGGGGTCGGTGTTCGTTCCAAGGTTGGGGCAGGCAGCGAGGGGTGTAACAGGGTCCGGTCCAAGTTCGGTATCAGGAGAGGCAGGCAGAATCCACAGGCAGAAAACAGGGGTCGGACAGAAACAGGTCTGGTACACGGGACACGGATAACAAAGGTTGTGGGAAAATCAGAGGAACGAATCATGATAATCTGGTGAAGGACTCAGGTCTGAATGAAGGCTTATATGCTCCTCACCTGATGAACCCAGCTGAGTCCACCAGGTGAGTCGCATAATCAGATCAGGCGGGGAAACAGAACGAGGTGAAAGGTGACACACAGAGCGTAGATACAGGGCAGAGACACAGAGCAGAGACACAGAGCAGAAAAACACACAGACAGAGAAGAAAACAGAAAGCACAAGGTACAGAACATGACAAAAGACACTGAGATATTAAGACAACTTTTCAAATATGGCAAAAAAAACATTACCTGGAAGATAAAAATGCAACAGAAAAAGTACCTTCCAAAGTACCTGTTGGTACTAGTGCATCATTTTATTTGTCAAATGTGAACTGCTGGATGCACACGTGTCTTCGTACTGTAAGGAAAACAGGAAAAGACAGAAGGAGCAGCTCAAGACGTCGCAAATGATTGGTCACATTTTGCGGGAAACTCGCTGTGATTAGTTAAAATTGCAACATCGTGCTGAATTTGCGTTGAAGTTGCAAATCGCAACTTTGCGAAATCCTGGAGGTTCTGGTAAACGTAATGAGTGACAAACATTTGTAGTGACTTTGCTTTGGTGTGTTTTTCAGGTTTTATCCCAGTGTGCACCTTGGGCCTGTCTCAGGTTGGAAGGATTAATTTGGGTCAGAATGTCAGCAGCCTGCGCTACTTTGCCATCTGTGGTCTGCAAGAAGGATTTGAACCGTTCGCCATCAACATGAAGCGAGACACCACCATGTGGTTCAGTAAAAGTCTCCCCCAATTTGTTCCTGTTCCAACAGATCACAATCACATCGAGGTAAACGCTCAGTAACACTCCCATCATTATCTAATTTCTGGAGTTATTTAAAGGTGTCATTCTATGGTTATTTCATTAATATTGTTGTGTTCTCCATTGTTATTGAACGCATTGTGTGTTGGTTCTGTTTACAAAACGTCCAGATTGTTTTGTTTCCAGCTGTTTTTTTCACAGTAGAAAAATGACTGGAGGTGGAACAACAGAGTTTACCAGTACTTCCTCATACATGTCCATGACGCAGTCTGTGATTGGCTCAGAAAGCATGAAGGAATAGTCCCCCTTCCCCTCTGGCTCTGTGTGTGTTTACCATCCTAGAGTAACATCCAGCTTGATTTGGTGATGTCACTTGTTTTGAAAACATGCAGGGGAAAAATATTTCCACAGAGACACATGAACCAGTTTGATCCAACATTTTTGTGGACCAGCTACTGTGGCACCGTCTTCTCTTGTAGATGCTAATGCTAATGCTACTTCAGGCACCAACAAGTATATTTATTAAGATTCGCTGCAATGGGGGATGGGCTTAACCCCACGTGGGTGACGCCAATGTAGTGGACAGACTTTTTCTGAGTGTCTGGTTTCTGTGCTGTTTTCTATGAATGATGGTAAATCCATCTGTGGAGGGGACACACCACGCAGACATTGAAGGGAACCCACCACGCAGACATTGAAGGGGACCCACCACGCAGACATTGAAGGGAACCCACCACGCAGACATTGAAGGGGACCCACCACGCAGACATTGAAGGGGACCCACCACGCAGACATTGAAGGGGACCCACCACGCAGACAGTGGAGGGGACATACCACGCAGACAGTGGAGGGGACACACCACGCAGACAGTGGAGGGGACACACCACGCAGACAGTGGAGGGGACATACCACGCAGACAGTGGAGGGGACACACCACGCAGACAGTGGAGGGGACACACCACGCAGACAGTGGAGGGGGCACACCATACAGACAGTTTAGGGCAGGGGTTCTCAAACTTTTTTGGCCCAGGTCCCCCTTGGAGGGGTGAAATTTTTCCATGTGCCCCCTCATCCTCGCGATACTGAAAATGATAAAAAACCACTTCAACAATGATTATTATGAAACAATGATAACCTTTTTTAATAGTGCTTTTGTGCAAACCAGCCACATTTTCAGGTATTATAATATAAATGAACACTTCAGAAACAACAATTTTAAATAATTTTAAAATAATAAACGGAACAAAAGACACACAAAACCTTCTTGAGGAACTTGGCGGACACAAAAATCGATCCATGTTCGCTGCAGGGTGGCTAAAAATAGCCTGTGACTCGCTCCGTCTCAATTTAGTCAAGCTGGCGTCAAACAGCGCTGTTACTTCCGCCCGCTCGCTACAAAATAAAACTTCCGCATTTCAAAATAAAACAGCAAAAAAAACCAAACAAATAAAACAAAAAAACAAAACCATGAATAATTTCGCGTACCCCCTGGACATGCGCCACGTCCTCCTAGGGGTTCGCGGACCCCAGTTTGAGAACCGTGGGTTTAGGGGACACACCACGCAGACAGTGGAGGGGACACACCATGCAGACAGTGGAGGGGACACACCACACAGACAGTTTAGGGGACACACCACGCAGACAGTGGAGGGGACACACCACACAGACAGTTTAGGGGACACACCACGCAGACAGTGGAGGGGACACACCACACAGACAGTTTAGGGGACACACCACGCAGACAGTGGAGGGGACACACCACACAGACAGTTTAGGGGACACACCACGCAGACAGTGGAGGGGACACACCACGCAGCAAACACAGAATGTGTTGGTAACTCTGGATGACCCATCAGATTCCAAAGGGGGCGTGGAAAAGTGGTTTTCAATGGAATGACACTTTTAAGTGATTGTTTAAATGGGATAATCTAACATGTTTGATCAGTTAACAGCAGTAATCTGATTATGGGAAATCAGATTTCTCTAAACTTTTATTGCGATTTTATGAGATTTCTATGGTCATGTAAACAGGTTGACTGTTGGACTCCCTTCTGGTCTTGTGTCTCAGGTGTCTCGTGTGGACGGCACCGTGGACAGCGCCCCCTGTCTGAAGCTGACTCATAAGACGTTCGGCTCGCAGAACGCCAACACCGACATGCTGTTCCTCAGACTCAGCATGCCCGTCCAGTTTCACGAAACCTTCAAGATCCCGGCGGGCACCACCCTGCTCACCCGACCCCTGTCCATACCGGAGGAGGAGGTGGTGGTGGTGGAGCCCGACTCTGAATTTGAAGTTCTGAAGAAATCTGCCAGTCGTAAGGAGCAGGAGGAGGACAAGAAGGAGGCGTCGGTCCCTAAAGAGGTGTCTGTGGAGAACGAGAAGGACACCATGTCAGAGAAGGGCAAGAAAAAAGGGTGAGTTTGGCAGATTAAAGGAAGTAGGTGGAGTCTCAAAATGTGAGACTATGGGTTTGACCTCAAGGTCAAAGGTCATGATGCCATTTTGGAGCCTACATGTAGTTTCCTATCTGTCAACAATAGTAACTAAGTCTCTATCTCCACTTTTTTTCTGTTATAGTCTATTTGAGGTTTTTAAGTATTGACCCAGTGACCTTTGATCTCTTGGGTCAACAATAGGTCAAAACCTACGTAGAAAAGATGGAGAATATCACCATCCAACATCCTGGTGCTGATTGGAAGTCTGTAAAATTAATATTTCAAAAGTTAAATCCATACTTATATTTTGTCCTTTGTTGTGACCTTGACCTTTGGCCTAGAGTCTTCACATTTGTCCTACAAGGTTCTGACGCCAATGCACATCAACAGTGAGAGCAAACAGAAGCTATATGTAAAACTGAGTATTAATATGAGCATGTCATTGAGTATGTGTAACTGATCATTGTGAAAACATATTTTTGATGACTGTGACCTTTGGCCTTTGACCTACATTCACTAAAATGTAATGGGATCTATGGATGGGGGGGTAGTTATGTATGACTTCTTATGACTCACCTGGAGCACCATAATGAGCCACAATTAAGGACTATGTTCAGTCATTCATTCATTATCTGAACCCGCTTTATCATCACTAGGGTCACGGGGGTCACTGGGGGCCTAATCCAGCTACAATGGGTGAAGGCGGGGTACACCCTGTATGAGACGCCAGTTCATGGCAGGGCTGAACATATATAGACAAACAATCACTCTCACATTCACACCTATGGACAATTTTAGATTAACCAATTAACCTATCAGTGCATGTGTTTGGATGGTGGGAGGAAACCGGAGTGCCCGGCGAAAACCCACGCGGACACGGGGAGGACATGCAAACTCCACACAGAAAGGTCTGGTACGGGATTTGAACCACGGTCCTGCACCACCGTGTTAACCACTGCACCACCGTGCTAACCACTGCACCACCGTGTTAACCACTGCACCACCGTGCTAACCACTGCACCACCGTGCTAACCACTGCACCACCGTGCTAACCACTGCACCACCGTGCTAACTACTGCACCACCGTGCTAACCACTGCACCACCGTGTTAACCACTGCACCACCGTGCTAACCACTGCACCACCGTGCTAACCACTGCACCACCGTGCTAACTACTGCACCACCGTGCTAACCACTGCACCACCGTGCCGCCCGGACTATGTTCAACTATTACTTATTCTACATTTCAGATTCTTCTCCAAGGCCAAGAAGGCAGCCATGACACCTCTAGCCCCTCCCCCTGCCCCTCCCACAGTGCCCCGTCTGGTGGAAGATGTGGTCCCAGATGACAGAGATGACCCTGAGACCATCCTTAGCACCACCACTGTGAGCTGAACCTCATCCTCAGCAAAAAAACAACATTTATAACACATATGAAGATGGTAAAAGATGGTAGAAGTACTCACAGTCTGTACTGTAGTAGAAGTACAGATACTTTCCACACTATAAGGCACACTGTAAATGAATGGTTTATTTTTGAGGTTTGTTTCATATATAAGGTGCATTAAGCAAAGTCAAAATCATGAGATTAAAAAGTCAAAATTCCCCGTCACTAAGCACAACCAGAATTAATCCATACATAAGAAGCACTGTAGTTTTATAGTATGGAAAATAAAGTACTCACATTCTGTACTGCAGTAGAAGTACAGATACTGGTGTGAAAAAAATACTCTAGTAAAAGAGAAGTAGAAGTACTGATTCAACTCCTTTACTGACATAAAAAAGTACAACTTCTCAATTGTTATAAAGTTTTTAAAAAAAAATTGCATTTCATTTTTGTTTTTTTGCCATGGATGAAATAATATTTATTTAAGCAGGAAAACTAAAAAGGTTCAAAAGTATCTAAAAATAAAGGCTTTAAAGTGAGTGAGTGTGTAGATGTGTTTGG